>CM048822.1:16690076-16908644 GCA_026586065.1 Dioscorea zingiberensis | reverse complement strand
TTGATAGAAAGTGATAAAGGAATGCTTACATGAACAGTTTCCCTACCAGAGATATATCACACATTGAAATCAATGCCCAAAGGAAAAAGTCCTGACCTTGATGGTTTCAATGGGAAATGGTGAAGGTGCCTTCACCATTAGCAAGTACTAACCAATTCCTCCAAAATGCCTACTTTACCAAACTCTTGGGGCAAAACATACATAGTTTTGATCCCCTACAAGATGTGCCAATCAAGGTCCGTGGATTATAGACTCATATCACTATATAATGTATCTTTACAAAATTATTTCCAAACTATTAGCAAACAGTACTTAAAAGAGTACTTGGGGCTCCAATGGACCAAAGCAAAGTGGGATTTTAAGAAGGGAAGGTCTACTTTTGATAATATAATTCTATGTCCAATAGATGGTGCACTCTCAAGAATATGATACTCAATCTCTCCCTTCTAGGATGATACTCAAGTTAGATATAGAAAAGACATATGATGCCTTGGGGTGGAAGTTTATCCTTGCTACACTCAAAAGCAATGCAATTTTACTAACCTTGGATTGTTTGATTTGAAAGCATGTATTACATCACCAAGCTTCTCCCTTTTTGATTACTGGATAAGTCAGTTGATTGGTTTCCCAAAATGCATAGAGGGACTTAGGTAAGGGGACCCTTCTGTCATCTCATTTATTCCTTTTTGGTCTCCCTAAACCTCACCGCTATAATTACAAAAGCTATGACTCTTAATTTGATTCCCGGTGGATTTTGACAAATGTGCTAGCTGAAATAATTTTAACCATTTAATGTATTGCATGGGCATTTATGTAATACTTCAGAAGATGTCACTAGAGCTACGCGAAGCTTAAATGCTAGAAATTGTAGGCTTTGTCTTGACATATATACCATGTTTTCCAAGCTCACCGGTCGGAAGGTTAATCTTTTCAAGTCAACCATTCACTACCTAGTAGATTTTAATAAAAACTACTTGGGAACTCCGAAATTGAAGCTTATAATACTGGGAATGAAAATAGGGTCATATATCCTTTTTAAATACCTAGTGAGTTTTGATCTCCCAACAAATGTAATCCCAAATAACTCAATGTGCAATACTCTAAAGCGGACAAGACCTGCTAATAGTTTGAATTCATGAACACTCCGCTTCTGCTTTTATTAGTCGGGAGGTAATTGTGGCGGTGCATACCTAAACTTTATGTCTATACACATGTTTACCTTCTAAAGCATGCTATCTTCGGCCCCTCGACCCAATCTTAGGACCAGATTTCTAAGTCGGCAAGGAAATTTCCTTTTTCTGGGGTAGAGATATCACCGGTGGCTTCCCACTCTATAAATCTGGGCAACTACTACACTTTGAAAAAAAATTGAGGGAGTGGTTAGGGGATTATAGATTTGAGATGTGCAAAAACTACTCTTATGACAAAGAATGTATTCCACTCATTTTGAACAATCAAGATAAAAAATATGGGTTCAGAGATTTAACTACCCCTCAAATATGGGTAAATATTTAATCCATGTAGTGGAATTGTTCTAATCTTTGGTGTAGTTTCACGGCTCTACAAAATGTTATGTAAAACCGCCTATAACTCCTCATATAGGACCTATGTTGGATTTAAATATTTGTAACTGGAGCATAACCACCAATTTTTTTGAATGATGCATGGATTTGTGGATATCCTAGCTGTTCTTTAAATCCACTTTTTATTAATATGCGCCTTTCAACCGAGAATTTCTTAGTAATCGATTATTTTGGATTAAAATAGTTTAAATCAAGTTGAAAATTACAAACTACTTTTGTCATCTACTTGATTGGGATAGACTAAACAAAAGTATCTTTTAATATCAATGCAACAAAACCATTGATCCGGTTTCGTGTGGCTCATCAGAACATCATTCTTAAGAAAAGTTTACACTTACTTAAAGCAGAGGTATACCTTATTGAATCTAATCATTGGGTCAGATGGCTACATAAGCTTTGAAGATTACGAATTGTCTAAGAGTCAAGACTTTCTTGCAAGTGGAAAGTCTACTTGGCATGGAAGATTACCTATACATATGAATAATTGTATGCAATGGGAATTGGTCCTCGTGAAATTATGTCCACTATGTGAGATAGGACAAATCTGAAACAAATGGATCATTTTATGAATCACTACGTAATTACTAGAATCGCTTGGGAATTGGCATCCTAATATATTGTGGATGGGATTGTACCCCATATACTAATTATTTCTTTTATGAGCAATGGGAATTCAAATGAACAAAGTTAAGTATGTCAACCAAAGTTCGTTGCCACATGTGCAATGGAACATATCGTGGAAAAGTTCTAGATATGATATACTATACAACAATAAGAGATGGAGAAACTGAACTTGAGATCTTCCAACAATGTTCGAATGTATGCAAACCCAAGGGATACGCTTTTGGAGAACTAGGGGCAACTTAGGAAGCTTTCTAAGAACTTCTCAGTATAGTAATATCAAGTAGAATCGTGTGGCAAAACAAACAAAGAAATCAAGAAGAAAAAGGAAGAACACACAAGATTTACGTGGTTCGGCGATGTGCCTACATCCATGGGAGCAGACGGTGAAATTTCACTATATATAAAATTAGGGTTACATCATAGGTATTTATAGTAAACCCTAATATACAGAAAATTATAAAATCAAGCCCCTTCCGCATCAGATATAATGATCATGAGCCGCTGGGTTCTCCCGCACCTCTCAACAACCCCATTCAACAAATGGCCCCTCCACATGACAAATGCCGTGAGCGAAAGCAAACGCCATCTACACATTGCTAATCGCCGCTGCAAAAGCCAAAATAATACGCGCAGCCATAATTTCCAACAAATACAATTTCCATTGGTGTGTGGATGTCATTAAGTAAATCTAACTCACTCTTTGTGGTATAGGTTTCATAGTTATCAAAGGAGCACAAGCAGTTATACTAGCTGGATGCGCAATAGAGGAAGCTGCAAATCTGCTTTACAAGCAAAGATTAAGGCTACGCTGGAAAAAGCTAAGTAGAGCAATGCAAGAGGATGGAGATGAAAGTAAATCGTAAAAGTATTGATTGCATACAAAGCATTGGAGTTAATCACTCAGAGATGAATTCATTACAAGATGGGAGGAGTTACTAGGCAGATACCACTGGAATAAGTGAAGGAGTTGATCAACTTCAATCCAGGAGAGTGGAATTCAATTAGCTTACTGGGTCCAAGAGAGTTAAACACGCATTGTTGATGCATTAGCCACCTAAGCAAGAAGGAACCTTGAACTGTCTCACACTTCCATCAAGGCACTGACAGACCAAGATGGTTGGAAGGATTTTGTTATCACAGCTGGGATGTGTTTTGATAAGTTTAAACTTTTATCTTTGCTTTTCTTACTAAATAGCCATAAATATACAGTTCTTTTTCTCTGTCAAAAAAAAAAAACCCTACCTATTTATTAGTGAAAGCTGCTGTCTTTCTAAGATGTAGGTTTGTTCCTTCATGTCCAACAATGTTTTTTTTTTTAAATAACTAATTAAATTAATATTTTTTTTAAAATATAACATAAAAATACTTTCCATTAAAAATATGAATTTAACTAAAATTATTTATTTTAATTAATGTTTAACTTAGTCAAATCTACCATCAACTCAATTTGAAGAATTTTAGATAGAAAGATAGTGCTAGGGCGCTTTAGACCAAAACCGCGAAACCGATCCAACCAAACCGAAAAAATCCCAAAAATCCGAAAGTAGACTAAAAAATATATATTTTTATTCTGTAATTTAATTTTATTCGCTTATTCGTACAGTGCCTCTTTACTGGTGCAAGAATCGATTCAATTACGAAAGTCGAAAAGTTAAATTTACGATCCAAAAATCTGAATCCAAATCATGATCCAAAACATAATTAGTTAGATTTTGGATGATGTTGAATCAAATTATTTTATCTCCAGTTTTGATCCGATTAATATTTATGATTTTATCTGATCGTCAAATCTATCTAATTCGATCCATGCTCCACTCCCTAACGTACTATAGATGGCATTTGATGTCCTTCAAGTCATAGAGAAGTGATCTTATTGTTCCTGATATATATGGACCCACGTGCCTTAACGTGAGTACCTTCTAATCATCATTACCATCAATCCACGCGCTTTCACGTGGGTGCATGCATTACCCACGGGGTTCTTGCACTTCTCGCAAGTTCATATTTTCGAAATTAATTAATCATAAAAATACTAATTTTTTGATTGATTGATTTATTATTATTTTTGGTACAAGCTAAATATATATGGATCTAACCTTTGTTTCGTTTGTAATCAACTTTAAGTGGACTAATTCAGAGTCTTTTATAGTAAAACTATTAATTAAGTCATTAGATCAACAATTTTCATAAGAGCAGTTTTTTAAAAAATAAAATAAATCACATTTGTTTATTTGAGTAGGATAAAAAGTAGTCTATAGTTGGACCAAAATTACATACTAATCTCTCGGGATCCTGTGTTATGCGTCTAGTAGACATTATACAGATGGATAGATAAGAGACCATTGTCGGTCACTCTCAATCTTGTATATGTGATGTCTCTGAGTAGGATAAAAATCATATTTTGTTTTTTCATAATTAAGAAAAAGTTAAGTAGCTCTATTTCTCCCTAAAACAAAAGGTTGAGATTCAATGATAATTGTTTTTCAATGATTCTAAATAAATCTTTACCTTGTTGTTGCTTTTGTAGAAGCTCTATTCTATATATATATATATATATATATATATATATCAATTACTGTGAACATTAATCATCTTATATGATTTAAGAGCTTTTAATGATGGACCAACTTCTGTTCACAATGGTTGAATAGGTGTGGCCATCACCATCAACAGTGACAGTCATACTAAAACCAACAAGACGACAGAAAGTGACTCAAACAGTGACTACATACAAGACAATCAAATGTTCCAAGTACTTTGTTTTTAACTTTTTACATCTCTGCAAAAGCATCCAATGGTGGTTATAAAAGCTGCAGAGAAGAATAGAGTTGGACACCATTGAAGGAGAAGAGAAAAACAGTATAATGGAAGAAGCCAAGTCAAGTATCAACATGATTCAAGGTAAAATGCTTATAAGAGCGCTTTCAGAGTTTTCTTTTCAGCAGAATCTTGATCAAAATAGTAAAGCAATGGCTTCTTACTTTGATCCTCAAATTTATAATAAAGAATTGAAAGATGTACATACTGATGAATTTTTCTTTTCTTTTTGATAAATGTGGATAAACCATTATAAGCGCGTTCCTCTGTGGTTCAAAACCCCGTTATGTCAATGAAGGCTTCAATTGTTTTTAAGTGAAAGTTAAGTGTACTGATCGAAACTTTTGTATATTGAATCAGAACTCAGAGAGAATTGGCAGAAAGGACGAGTAGATGAGTTATGTCACCAGAAGTAAAGAGGACCCTGATACGCCGCCTTCATCGTCTCTTTAGCAGACAGGTAAATAAATGTTAAAGCATCTGGAATGAATAACAAACACTCTCAAATTCTCTAGTTTGTTTTGAGTGATTTCTAATAATAATAATATATATTTGTTTTCTGGTTACATTATTAGGTGGGGGGGTTGATAGCAGGAAGGCTTCCTAAACAGAAAAGCAGAAGAAGTGTGAGAATTACTGGAAGATGAAGCAGATGGAGAGCTTTGAGGGAGCACAAGATTCCTACAAACCTATATGTATCAGACTTGGTCCATCCTTTCAAGTTCTCAATGCCCAGTCAATAATGTGGATTAAAACAAACAAATCCATGCTTTCAATTTCCAATGAACTACAATTCTGTCTCAGTTTCTGATGATTTTCATATTTTATGCGGTTGGTTTTCGGAGATTATCAGTATATTTTATGTGGAAAACAGCAGCATGATCCCTGTTGAATCTATTGAAGTGCATCATAAAAGTTTTTGCTGCAATTCTAATCAAGGAGACATTGGATTAATAATCTCTAAAAGCAGCAGCCAGCCATACAAAAGCTCCCACAACGTGATTTTACGGACTCTGCAGAAAAGCATCGAATCACAATTTTGCCTATCAGAGCATACGCTACGTAGCCATTATTTTATTTTATTTTTTCTTTTCTCAAAGTTATATCAAGCGTCAAGCTTACCACGCTTCAAAACCCATAACCTTCTCCTCGATCAATACTTCTACTGGCAGGAATTCAACCGCTACCTACCTAAGGTTCCCAACAAATTCGACCAATTGAATAATCTCTGAGAAAATAAATAATTTGCGTAGAAATAATCATTATTTAAAGCATGCACGCTGGGACTTAAAAACAATTAATCAAGAAGACATAGGGATGATTTCTGAAAAACAAATAAATTGTATTTCAGAAAAAAGGAATTGGAATTCTATTCCCTTTAGCTTTTCATAATAAAAAAAGGAAATAAAAACAAAAAAACAAAAATGAAAAGCACTATTTATCTTATTTCTTCTTATTAGGAGCCAAGAAAAAAATTCTTGATATTTTATCTATTTTTATTTCCTTTTTATAATTTATTTGCAAAACCATTTATCTAATGGTCCTTATTTTGCTGCCATTTTCTAGTAGATATGGCATACAAATCCAAAACTATGTCAAGTGGGAAGATAAGAGAGAAATCAGCATTGCTTTTTGTTAAGTGAGAGAGCCAAGAAAAAAAATTTTGATATTTATCTATTTTTATTTCCTTTTATAATTTTATTTAAACCATTTTATCAAATGCCTCTTTTTTCCTGCCATTTTCTAGTACATATGGTATACAAATCCAAAACTTCTCACTTAATTTTTTTAATTATTTTTTTTGTGGGTGGGGGTTGCAGGTGTACCCCAGAAAATATTATTGAAATTATATATATACTTTTAAGAAAACATAATTGTTTGAATACCCATATATTTGGTTATATTAATGTATATACCCCCTATACACCCCCGAGGTTGGGGTAAAACCAAGCTAATCAAAATGGTAATGGTTATACCATTTCATGTATATATCTCCTCCTAAAAAATTTATTCGACGCATAAATTTACAAATGCATCTTTTAAAAATTTGAAATTTATAATAGTTGAAATATGTCTCATATTTTACAATTGTGCTCCAAGAGAATAAGAATAATTATCATTGTGTTTGCAAATATAGACCAAAATTTTAATTTTCATAAAACTTATTTATAGAAAAATAAAACCAATTGAAGAACATACATAAATTTTTGTAATTTTCATAAAAACTTAAATTATAAATAAGGAAATCCTTTAAAGAAATTGAATCAACAAATATATCTTTCACAAAGTGCACATTTTTTAATTTTTTTATGCACAATGAAATCAAATTTAGAAAAACCTTATTTTACACACACACCCACCTTAAACAATAATCATTCCATCACATAAGCCTTTATTCACCATATAAATACAAAACTTTATCACCATATATAAACCATCAACCATCCAAATCCGAAATTAGGAAATCATATTAAATTAGGGTTAAGCCAAGTGGATCAAGCAAATATGAATAGGTATGAGTTAAACTCGGAATTTTGAGCTTTTGAGTCGAGTCGAAATGCTCGGACGTAGAGTTCTATCGAAAGCTCTTGTCGAAATTTATCATATATATATATATATATATATATATATATATATATATACTATATACATACTACGCCAAATTTTAACACTGCAGTAAGTAAGCGTTGCCAGTCACCCCATTTGTAAGCTTGCTTGAAATCCAGTAACCGCACAGTATGGCATTTCGAAAAAAAACATCGAAAATAAAGTTCTAACATAGTACACCTTTTCATACAATTCTGTGAAGCGCGCAGGTGTCTTCATCTTAAAATGGTGAAATTCTCGGAACTCTAGTAGGCATTTTTATAAATTTTCACCCATTAAGCATACGTAAAGCACCCCTACAATCCTTCCCAAATTCGTCTCTAAAATCGAGCATATTGCTAAATTTTTATTTTTCGAATGCTCTCTTCCATTCATATATACAAATTAAATCTCTTAAAATACATCGAAGGCAAGTCTCCACAAATCTGGGAGGCTTAATTTTTTAAAATCTAATGCAGTATTCCAAATTTCTACTTCTATCTTTATATAAGAATTATATATATATATATATATATATATATATATATATATATATATATATAATATCATATATATAATAAAAAATGCAAAGGCGTTGGACTAGTTTTTTGAGGTGCCAGTTCTTAAAACCAATGTATATTCTATATTTTTTATATTCTTAAAAAATCAATATCATCTATGTACATTTGTTTTTTGGTTGCTCATTTAATTCCTAATAATTGAGCATGTCATTGCTTCATGAGCATTTCATGATGTTCATTAATTAAGTTGCTTTAATATCAGTCTATGTGAACTAGAAAATGAATTTAATATATTTTGTTCCTAAGTTAGAAAACCAAAATAAAACATATAATTAGTATATAAACTTTAATTTCAACTCATACTCATCTATTTAAGTCTTTACTCTCATTAAGAGAAATCATTTAGGCCCTCTGTTTAGATAGACCTTCAAAATTAAGTGACATAATCAGCAAGATACATTATGCCATAATTTTTATATTTTGTGGGATTATGCCATATTGGGGTGTTTGGGTTGATTATTTGAGTGGGTATAAAATTATGGCAAAAACATAGGCATACTAAGACGCATCATTGTAAAAGTTAGTGACCTTTCTCCACTCTTTTATCTCCTCCTTCTTCCCATATATCTCTTCCACCTCCACCTGGCTTCCCTCTATCCCTCCTCATCCCCTTCCTCGACTTCCTCTCTCCTCTGACCCTCCATCTAGATCTTGGTCCCCTCGCCAAATTCTCGGCCCCTTTCCTCTCATCTTATCTACCTTCTTCTAAGATTCCGCCACCGCTCTAGTCCTCTATTTCCTCCCCTCATGATGAGATTGAAAACAACGCCGCTGGAGAAAAGAGACCACTCGATACCGCCACAACCATCAAGCTTTCCCACCCGGCCGTGTGAGATCCTTGAATCCAAGATCCCGTCGTTCGGCCTCCTCTTAACGACGCAGGATCTAGGAACTACCATTGAAGCTAATGCCTCACGAATTTCTTACTGAGTGGCCAAAACCCTAGAAAAATCATTTTTTAAGAAACCAATGCTAGAATCTTCCATATTTCCATAAAATTTCTTGAATTCTTTACTTAGGTGCAGGTAGGAAATAAAAATAGGTAAAACATTTTTGCAATAATTTTTTATTATGTTAACCAAAACACTCATTCTATAGTAATAAAATATGCAAAGAATTTTTGTCATAATCATCTTCAATTCTCCTACATAAAAAAAAAAAAATTATGCCATAATTTTTTATTTCGTCAGAACCAAACAAATTCCCTTTAGAAAGATGCATTATGTGGTATTCTTTTCTTACGCAAGTAACCAAAATGATCGTGTGTACCATTTTGTTCCAGTATTTTAAGTTATTTAATCATTAATTAAGTTATTTAATCTATAAATTCACTATTTTATAGGAAAGTTAAGTGCTCATTTTGGTCCCTAAAAACGGACCAATGTGTTCATTTCCATCCCAAAAATTCAAAATTTGTACCATCAATATGGTCCCTATGTGATTACATATTTCGACATTTTGGGTCCCTCATATATTCCGTATTTTGGCATTTTGGGTCCCTATCACTGACGCATTGGCGGTCATGCTGGAATACCAATGAAATGCATATAATCTTTTATTATATATGTTTAGGGAAAAATAAGTACTATTCTGTTGATGTGGAGTCATAAGGTGGCAAGTATAGATACTTTAATGGAACCAGATTGAACAACAATTTTAAATTTTGGGATGAAAATAAACATTGGCTACCTTTTTCATGGGGACCAAAAATGGCTTTAACCCCATTTTATATGCCGTAATAAGACGACAATAACTAACATTATCTTATAGCAAATAAAACAAAAGGAACTAACTCTAAAAATAAATAAATTTAACATCAGTTACTCAACATCTAAGCATCATTCTACAACTTCTAACTCCTAGCCAAAGTGAAAAAAAAATTGATTTTTTTCTTAATAACCCATCTCCAAAACCAAAACCAAAACTTACTAAAAAAAATCAAACTCCAAGTATCATTTACAAATCAAATTATAATAAACAAAAATAATAAACCAGAAAGATTAATCTAACCTCAAAGAAGGTCACACAACAACCAATAATCTGTTGAACTTGACCCAATCGGATGGATTGAGTTCCCAATCCACCGCCGTGGTTCTAATGGAGCTTAGAGCGTAGAGTTGAGTCTCCAATCCACTTCTCGTGGTTCTCATAACCCTAAAAATGCCGTAATAGAGTAAGAGAGCCAGAGGAAGAGATTAAAGATTAAAGTGAATGAAAATATAAAATTCCTCTTTTAAAAACTCCAAGAAACCAATCGGCCATGATGGCCTATTGGTATCCGGTTTCCTTGTTAAAAGATGGGCCTCATCTTCATAGAAAGGTCCTGTGATCAATCTCCTTCTCTTGTAAGGTGTGGGCGCTAGCTTGCGCTGAATGGGTTCCGCAGACTGCTGCCCATCCCTTGACTTCTTTTGGAGCACTTGTCGCCTCTTTGTCAAAAAATCTCTAGTCCAAAGACTCCATCGATTTGGATACATTTTCGAAATTTTCTCTCCTAACCGACCTATGAATCCCACCAAAAGTTAAAATCCCTCAAATAGTCCCTCTATTATGGTGGACTCAGCCCATTTAGTCCCTCTTTATTAATCACATCTTCTTGTCCCTTTATTTTAATTTCAGCTAATCAAGTCCCTCCACCTAATCGGCCAGTCTCTGATTGCCATTTTTGATATTGATATGGCTTAAAAAGTGATAAATTACTATTTATTTATAAAAAACCAAAAAGGTAGGGCCACGTCATCTCTAAAGATCCTGCATGGTACCCACATCAAAATCTCTTTTTAACTCTCTTCCCCAACCCCGATCCCCCGACTATCACCCTTCTTCTCCTCCTACCCTCACCCGCACCATCATCGGGTCAAAGTCGTAGACGCCACCGCCGCTCGTCTTATCGGCCCTGCGACGCCCCTCTCGCATCTTCTTCAGATGCACTAGTCGCATTCCCGCTAGCAACCCTTGTCAAGCATGCGCATCTCGATCGGCACATCGCTCAAAAGTGCTCCCTCTCAAGTTCTCGGGTAAGTGGTCCTTATTTGGCATCGTGAAATACTTTGGTTTTTAGGGTTGTAATGTCTGGAGTGCAACTGTGCTGATTATTATTGTTATTGCGGAGGAATTGATAGGCTAAGCTGAAAAATAATAGAGGGAGTGTTTAGGCAACATTAGGGCTTTGGTTAAGAGACATTATGGCTTTGGGTAGTGTTAATTAGGGCTTTGCTCATTGTTAATTAGGGTAGGGCTTTGCTTGGTGCTAATTAGGGATTTGATTAGTGTTAGTTGAATAATCAATTTCTGGTAAAATGGTGAGTGAGTGGGTTTTAACACCATCATAGAGGGATTGCTAGGGTGTAGTCCATAGATCAGAGGGAGTATCCAGGAGAGTACTACCAAGCAATGTATTCTATATGTTTTGATTGTTAATAATAAATTTCTTTGATTGGTAGAGGGAGCATTTAGGAGATTACTATCAATCAATGTAGCCCACAGATTAGAGGATTTAGGTTAATACTATCAATCAATTTACTCTCTTTGTTTTTATTGTTAATTATCAATTTATAATAATCAATCTGTTTGTTTTGTTTGCCGTAATAAAAATGATATTAGTGTTTGTTGTTAATATATATTATTAAGTATGTGTCAATGTTAATTAGGGTAGGGCTTTGCTTTGGTGTTAATTAGGATTTGGATTAGTGGTAGTTGAATAATCACTTCGCAAAATGGTGAGTGGGTGGGTGGGTTTTAACACCATCATAAAAGGACTGATAGGGTGTAGTCCATAGATCAGAGGGAGTATCCAGGAGAGTACTACCAAGCAATGTATTCTCTATGTTTTGATTGCTAATAATAAATTTCTTTGATTGGTAGAGGGAGCATTTAGGAGATTACTATCAATTAATGTAGCCTATAGAATAAAGGATTTAGGGTATTACTATCAATCAATTTAATCTCTTTTTTTTATTGCTAATTATCAATTTATAATAATCAATTTGTTTGTTTTGTTTTCTAGAATAAAATGATATGAGTGTTTTTTTTTTATTAAAGTGGATAAACCACATTCCTTTATTGAATGAGTAAATTTGGTACAGTTGTTATATTAATCGAAAGCTCCCATCCGGTTCCCTCGACCAAAGTTCCAATGTTATATGCTAAAACCTCGTGGATCGCCTCCCGAGTGAAATGCCCTTGTGACCTATCGTCAAAGGGTACTTGTCAATATATGAGTATTTGTTGTCATATTAGTTGTCAATATATTAGTTGCTCTTAATATGAGTGTTTGTTGTCAATATATATTATTGGGCATGTGTCAATGTTAGTTCCTATTCTTTATGCAGAGTAACATGGCTTCTTTGGGTGAGTACATCCTTAAGTATCACCATGGAGGGGAGCTGGTAAAGGAAGGAGAGATTAAAAATGTGAATGGGTCTGTGACTGAATTTGGTGTTGATTCTGACAAGCTTTGTTATTGGGATGTGTTAGGAGATGTATAAGAGTTAGGTTATGACATTAAGAAGTCCGTAGAATTATCCTATGTGGATGATTGTGGAACTTGCAAAATTATTTGTGATGATAGGGCCATTACATGTATGGTTGACCAGTTGATGAGACATAGAGTACTAGATATTTATGTGCAGTGTCTAGATGTCAATCATGACGTGACACTACCGTAAGCCTTGTTCCTGACTCGAGGGATGTGGAGTTGGAAAGAAGACAAAGCATCTAGTGATATTGTGGAGTTGGATGCAATGGAAGGAATTATGGGTAATGATGATGACACTGGCTGTATCAAGAGAAAGAGAGGTACAACCGGCTAGGATAATTTGGATTTGATGAAAGACTAGGAGAAGTGCTTATGGATATTGTGAATCGTGATAATACAAGTGATGATAGTAGTGATTCGTAAAGATGATGAGGAAATAGTGGCAGTATGTTCCATTCATTAACCATAATTCAGACATAGATAATGAAAGAGAGGAAGCTAGGGATAAGATAAGGAGATTTGTGCAATTAAGGAGGGGAATTTCATAGGATGCTGATGAAAGTGATGATACTGATGCAAATGACCCTGGTGAGACTGATGCAAATAAACCTCCTATAGCCAATGCAAGACCTAGCATTGAGACTGGGAAAGTACCGCGTACGAGGAGTGAGTACATCAATTCATTTGATCCCGGCAAATTGTGGATAATACAAGTGATGGGTCCACTGCAGATGATGCACAAAGGCATAAGTCCAGTAGGAAAAACTATGACCATAATTCCCAATTGAATGACTTCTGTCTAGACCTTAGGTTTGATGACCTTAAGATGTTTAAGAAAGAGCTTGTACACTTCTCAATCAGAAAAGGGTTTGAATCATGTATGTTAAAAATGATGCATTAAGGGTAAGGGCTAGATGCTCTGGGAAAGGCTGCAAGTGGGTCATTCTTTGTTCTTGGTGTAGTGCGAAAAAACTTTGTTGTGAAACACTACCAGCTAGAGCACTCTTGTCTTCTTGGAACCACTAGGAAATAAAAGGGTATCAACCTGTGTTATTACTAATAGGTTTAGGGATGTGATATGTTCTGTGCCATCCATTAAGTCTACCCAATTGAAGGCAATTGTGAGAAAAGAGTTGGGGGTCTTTATTAAAAAGAAGATATGCAGGAATGCCAGGGCCTTGGTGCTTAGGAAGATTGAACAGCAGTTCAAGGAGGATTTTAAGGTGCTGAACAATTATGCAATGGAAATGAAGTCAACAAATTCAAAGAAAGGTTTCATTTTATCTGAAAGACATATACCAGGTGAGATTCCTATGTTTAAGAGGATGTATATATGTTTGGCAACAGTCAGGGAAGGGTTCATCACAAGTTGCAAGAGAATCATAGGTATTGATGGATGTTTTGAAAAGGGTTCAGTGAAAGGCTAGGTACTGGTTGCAATAGGGAGGGATGGAAATAACCAGATGTACCCTATAGCATGGGTTGTTGTGGAAAAGGAGACAAGTGAAACTTGGCTATGGTTTATTAATCTTCTTAGTGCTAATCTTCTCATGGGGGATGGACTTGGATTGGCATTGATAAGTGACATGCAGAAGGTATTATGCTCCCTTTTAACTTTTTGAGTAATTTTCAACTTGATCAGAACTTTAGTATCATTTGGGGTAATCGACCTTGGGATGTTGATGTAGGGTTTCATAAATATACAAAGTGAATGAGCTGCTACCACATATTGAGCATAGAATGTGTGCTAGATACATTTATACAAGGTGGGGAAAAATTCATCCAGGGAAAGATCTCCAAATTCAATTATGAAATATTGCAAGATCGGTAAGTCAACCTGGATAGGAGAAGCAACTAGACAAGATGAGTCAGCTAAAGGGAGGTGTGCAAGCTGTGGAGGTATTATTGGAAAGATGGCCAGTTTCAGGTTGGTGTTTGGTATGCTTTAATGACATAGTTGAATGTGATGTAATTGATAATAACATGTGTAAAACATTTAATGGGGTAATCCTAGAGTCTAGGAGCAAGCCAATTATAGCAATACTTGAGGATATTAGACAATATGTAGTTTAATTAGGGATAGTAGTGAAAAAGAAAATGCTATGAAGTGGAAACATGCATGTGGCCCTAATGTTGTTGCTGCTTTAATAGAGAAAGAGAGGATGAGAAGTTTGAAATGGCATGTGGTGTGGAATGGTGGAGCAAGCCATGAGGTCTTTGGGATGATTTGGTGCAACATGTTAGGGAGGGGCATGTGGTTGTCCTAGCAAGCCATGGTAGCTCATGTGGGAGATTTAGAGAAGAGTGGTATCCCATTTGGACATTCCATGGCATCAATCCAATTCAGTGGGGAACATCCACTTCAATATGTGTCTGAATGGCTTACAAAAGAGAAATACCTGAGAGCATATAGTTTCCCTGTGAAACCAGTATAGGGCAGGGATTATTAGCCAATAAGTGATGAGGGACCAATGCTACCACCAGTGTTGAAGAAAATGCCTAGAAGACCTGTGAAGAAAAGAAGGAAGGAGGCACTTGAGGGGAAGAACAACAGTAAATATATGTTGTCCAGGCATGGGAGGATCTTCAAGTGTAGTCTTTGTCACCAGGAAGGTCACAACAAATTAAGATGTCCAAGAAAAACAAATAATGTGAGTTCTCTTTATGTCTGTTTAATGTGCTACTTAATTATGATGAATCTTAATTTGTCATCTCTATGTAGGCACCAAATACCAACCCTGTAGGATGAGGCGTGGCTGTGGCCAACACTTGATCATGTCAATGTTGTTTCAAGTAGTCAAAGGCAAAAGATGGAAGGAAAAACATTAAAAGGGAAGGAAAAAACTGTTGGTACCCTAGGCTCACTGAAAGTCATCAAGGTAAGAATTAATTCATGCATTAATTTGTTATACTTTGTTACATGCAAAGTATTTAAGACATTATCATTGACATTGTAGGGTGCTTGCACTGATGGGGTTATTCTTGGAAGGGAAGCTCCCCATCATGCTTCATTCATCACTGTTACTGAATTAAATATAATGTGATTCTCTCCACATCTTCCACTAGCATTAACATTTTCCTTACTGACACATAACAATTAAGATGTCTGGTGTTTGTGATGGCCAGCAACGGAAGAGCAGGAGGCTTGCTGCATAGTAAAAGTAGAATAGGGCACGACTTGAGCAGACCTCGGCAGCGGATGTTGATACAACTACTTCACAGGCTTGTTTAGATTTCCCGACACAAGCCTCTGCTACAACTGAAGGAAGGAATTAACTTTGGGGCACGGAAGTGTTTGTATGGCTTGTTGGATGTCATTAACATGATTTGCTTTTTTTTTGTGTGTGTGTGTGTGTGTGTGTGTGTGTGTGGGGTGGGGTGTAAATTGGATGTCAAAGTCGAGTTCTTTTGTGTTAATGTGTGGAGATTACAGTAACAATTGCAAGAATAAAGTGGAGTTTATTTCTGATACATTATGGTGTCTGTTTTGGAACAACATTATAGTGTTTTTTTTTTAATATGAAAACAATTTCTATGAAACCAAAACAAAGGCTTTTGACTGATGATACGAAATGTTGCACGAATGAATTATGGTATCTGTTTTGGAACAACATTATGTTGTTTTTTTTTTGTTTTATGTGAAAACAATTTTCGTGAAACCAAAACAAAGGCTTTTGACTGATAAATCAAAATACAACCACTGCTCTGTTGAAACAAATACCAATCCATACAAGATATTACAAAGAAACAAAACCAAAAGCTTTAAGATTATTCATGGACTATTGCTAGATGCTCGTGAAAGGTCCCGTGATGCTCGACACCGCAGATTCTACGCCGCCTCTATACCAAAGTACTACTATATCATGTCGGGAGGTTCTAGTGATGGACAACGGGGAGGAGATGGCAGCGTCACCGATAAAGATTTGGCAAAACAGCAATGGGAGCGTCATCGGGCTGCATGCAGATAGAATAACGTACGTCGGCCTTCACACGATGGTGCAGAGTGAGGGTAGGGGGAGAAGAAAGGTGATGGTCATGGATCGGGGTTGGGAGAGAGAGAGTTATAAAAACGGATTTGGATGTGGGTTAATTCGGATCCGAGATGACGTGGCCCTGCCTTTTTGGTTTTTTTTATAACATATGAATAGTAATTTATCAATTTTAAGCCACATTAGCATAAAAAATGGTAATCCACATGGTAGTTGGGCAGAGGGACTTGATTAGCCAAAATTAAGAAATAAAGGTACAAAACAATACGTGATTAATAATAGAGGGACTAAATGGGAGAGTCCACCATACAAGAGGGACTATTTGAGGGATTTTACCAAAATAAATATTGATATTGTAGAGTTAATATGCAGAAGCAACAATAGCCAGCCACGAGAATCATAACCAAACAAGAAGACACCAAATTTATGTGGAAAACCATTTCGGGAAAAACCACGGGAGGCGGCAAGCAAGAAATCCACTATGAAGAAGAATACAAGATAGGAGTCAACAAATAGAGGAGATGATGCAGGAGGCTCGAGTCAAATGTTGGTGCTGGGTTGGCGGGTCAACGTAAAGACGGGAAGTTACCGAGTCAATTACAAGATTGGCCTGCTTTTGGTGTCTGTTCTAGATTTTGGCCATAAATTTGCTACCAATATCAGAATCGAGCGTTCGACCCCAATTCGGAAAACACTTTATGCGCCAAGACGCATATGAGGGAACTTCATATTTGAGATAATTTTAGTTATTTTTTTTTCTATTTTTAGAAATATTTAATCCGTCAAATTAGGGTTTTCGGTCTTTTTTCTATTTTTGGTAATATTTCATATGCCAAATTAATATAGGATTTGAATCCGATTTGATCTCGGATTTTTAGGAGTTATCTGATTTGTTTAGAGTTTTAAATTTAGATAAGTTTAGTTTTAAATAATAATTTATCAATTTTAGCAAATTTAGATTAGATGATAAAATTTCTAGGTTAATCTTTGAGGCTATTTAACCCAGCTTGTGGGTTAGTTTTTTATTATTGAATTCTGAATAAAATTATTTTTCTGAATTTCAGAGTATTTTCTCTGGTTCTTTTGGTTCTTCGTTTGTTCTTCTTTGCGGTCCGTAGATCTGGCTAGCTCTCGGGATAATCTCTACCCCGCACGACGTCAGTTGGTATCAGAACTCATTATCTTCCTGGGAAGCGTCATCATTGACATCAATGACTGGTGGTCGTGGTCGTCGGATTGGGCAAGTTCCGGCTGAGGAAGTCCAGTACCGTAACCTGAGCACCCTAGAGGCGATGAACAAGGATCTACAAAGGCAAGTTAAAGAGTTAACC
This sequence comes from Dioscorea zingiberensis, assembly GCA_026586065.1. Taxonomy (NCBI): domain Eukaryota; kingdom Viridiplantae; phylum Streptophyta; class Magnoliopsida; order Dioscoreales; family Dioscoreaceae; genus Dioscorea; species Dioscorea zingiberensis. The sequence continues at coordinate 16,890,656 of CM048822.1, read as the reverse complement.
CAACGCTTGATGATCAAGGATTTGCAGAGGCAAGTCAAAAAATTATCAAGGCGTCTAGCGGCGATCGATTTTGATCGTGGTTATCGTGGGCAATTTCCGGCTGAGGAAGTCCAGCACCATAATCATAGCGATCAGAGGTTTGACCAACCCATCTACCAACCCATCTACAACGATGATGTGGAGGAGGAGATCTCGCCCATCTTCAACAATGATACGGAGGAGGAGATTTTGCCCATCTTCAACGATGATATGGAGGAGGAGATCTTACCCATCTACGACGACTACGAGGAGGAAATTGGCGAGCTCAAGGAGGAGATTGGTGAGCCCATCTATGATGATGATGGGACTAGCGTTGTGTTGGTATCTCGATTGGAGGAAAACCCCCTCGCTCTGCAGAACTAAACAGATTACTAACCTACTTTCTCGCTCCTCTAGGGTTTTGATTGAGATCAAGCACGAGATCCGCACTCTACCAGCAGGTACAAATAACTCTGGGTCGAAGTTCTTTCCAACCCGGGGTGACTGCGCAGAGGCTCGAGTCAAATGTTGGCTTAGGGTTGGCGGGTCAACGTAAAGACGGGAAGTTACCGAGTTAATTCTAAGATTGGGTCGGTTTTTGGTGTGGTTTGGTATTTTGGCCATAACTTTGGCTACCGATATCAGAATCGCGTGTTTGACCCCTGTTTACCCTAAAAAAAAATAAAATAAAATAAGGGGAATATATAAAATATATTTATAAGCCTTGAAAATACAAAATGTCTCAAGGGCCAATATGAAATATTTCATATAAATATTATGATGAAATATATATATTGAAATAGATAGCCCGAGAACATATATCTCGAGTCAATCTCAAATTCCAAGATAGCCCAAGAACAAATCTCGAGGCAGTCTCAAATTCCAAGATAGCCCGAGAACACATATCTCGAGGCAATCTCAAATTCCAAGATAGCCAGAGAACAAATCTCGAGGCAATATCAAATTCCAAGATGACCCGAGAATACATATCTCGAGGCAATCTCAAATTCCAAGATAGCCCGAGAACAAATCTCGAGGCAATATCAAATTCCAAGATGACCCGAGAATACATATCTCGAGGCAATCTAAAAAAAAATACAAATCCTAAGATAATCTATGAGCATAAATCCCGAGGCAAATCCAAGACAATCTAAGGGAACAAATCCCGAGAGAAATCCAAGATAATCCAAGGGAACAAATCCCGAGGCAATAAAAATATAATTCTCTCTAAAAAAAAAAAGATCAATCATCAATCAAATCAAAATCAAACAAAATTTAAATCAAATCAAATCAAAACTTAAATTTTGATTTATCTAAATTTAAAGAATAAATCAAATCAAAATTTAAGTTATAATTTATCATGTGAGGAGGTTCTATAAATAGATAGGGACTACAAAAAAAAAAGGAGGAGATCCCTCCGTGTTCTCCCCTAAGCAAGAAGCTGTGCGGTGGTCGGTCGAACAAGCGGATACGGGCCTGTCTCTGATGGCTTTGCCGAAGGATACAGGCTCGGGTCCGTCGATCGACCGCCGAAGATAAAGCCCCCTTATCTCCCATGTTCCATCAATGAGCCAAGTCGTCTCCTATGCCTTCGCCGTCGATGCCCACTGTCACCGGAGAAGAAAACAAAGGTTATATAATAACCTCCACCTGTACTACGGATCGCCTTCATCGCTTTGCCGCTAACCGCCAAGCCGCCTAACCGCCAAATGTTTTAGCCTTGCCCTCTGGGCCCAAGGCCGCCCCATAGACGGCTTACAAGGCCGAAAGGCTACGACTAGCTCAAGGCCTCGCAGCATCAAGCGCCCTTCTTTAGGTACCACAGAACCTCTTTACGCAAGATGCAAGGTTCTCCCCTGCTAAAGGCCAAGGCCCGATGTCCCTCGCGCTCCCCATCAACCGGCCTCCCAAATCTCCACAGCCCGCTAGTCCACCACCGCCGCCTGCATCCACTACTTGCGTGCCAACCTCCGCCCAACTCTCAACCGCGGAGCGTGTATGTGGCGCCCGCCTGCCCATGTCATCAAGCTTCCTATCACGCCTGCCGTTAGAGGATAAGCACTGTGCCATATAATGGCCTCCCCTGGCCGCCACATCACTGTAAAAGCAAGGGTTATATAATAGCCCCTCTGCCGCTAACACCAACAAAGAAGAAAAGCAAGGGTTATATAATAGCCCCTCTGCTGCTATCACCAACAAAGAAGGAAAGCAAAGGCTATATAATAGCCCCTCTGCTGCTATCATCAACAAAGAAGAAAAGCAAGGGCTATATGATAGCCCCTCTCACGCCTGGCCACCGACAAAGAAGCAAAGCGCCATATGATGGCCTCCTGCTGTCCATTAATGCCAAAGACAAAGCAAAGGGTGGAAATGAAGGAGCAGCAGCTTCATACAAGAAGAGGGGAAGTCATAGTTTGAAATCTCACGGCCAAATTTCGCAAGTAGCTCACCAAATTTTGACCACCCTTCATTTTGACGTCGATAACTTTTGATAGGAAACTCCAATCGGGGCAAAATTTGCGGCATTGGAAACTATACTTCCAAAGCTTTCCTACCATGTATGGTGCATTTACTATCAGCATCCTAGCTTGTAGCAGATTTCAACGGAAAGAGGGGTAGATTCCTGCAGTTCTGTCAGCTCGACACCCTCTCGTTCAAATGGCGATAACTTTTGATAGGAAATACCGATTGAAGCGAAATTTGCGGCATTGGAAACTAGACTTCCATAGCTTTCCAACCATGTATGGCACAGTTCTTTCCAGTGGCTCAGTTGGTACAGTTCTTGATAGAAAGAAGACCAATTCTTGTAGTTTTGTCAATTCGACCACCTTCCATTCAAATGCCGATAACTTTTGATAGGAGACTCCAATCAGGGCAAAATTTGCGGCATTGGAAACTAGATTTCTAGGGCTTTCCAACTATGTATGGTACATCTCTTAACAAAGGCCCAATTTATAGCAAATTTTGAGAGAAGTAAGCCAATTCCTGAAATTCAGTCAGCTTGATACCTCTTCGTTCGGTCATTGATAATCTTTGCTAGAAAACTCCGATCAAGATGAAATTCATGGCATCGGAAATTAGACATCCCAAGCTTTCTACCCATATATGGTGCGGCCCATACCGATGGCCCATACGGTACAGTTTTAGGTCACCATAAGGCGGGCATCTGAAAACTTACGAGGTATTAGCGACCATGACATGGCAATACAAATGCAGAATTCAAAGGAGCATGCAGGCATATATAAGGCGGCGTACGCCACTTAAATAAATGAATAATATAATATATATATATATATATATATATATATATATATATATATATATATATCTATATACATCTCCTATGATATGTAACGAAATCCATGTTATGCAAATAAATGAAATTATTCTTATTCATTGCCTATAATTGCTCTTTTACCCTTAATCGGAGGTTCCCAAGATTATATCTGGGGTAATTAATAGTAGAGGCTTGCCTCTATTAGGAATTGAAGAACCCACAAACAAACAAATACTTATATTTGGTGCTTCATATATCGCTTTGGTGTCTTCTACGCTGCCAAAGGCGTGTATTTTCGATCCCACAACCCCAATTGAAAACTTTTATACGCATTACGACATGGGGAGGTCATATTTGAGATAATTTTAGTTATTTTTTTTTTTAGAAATATTTAATCCACCAAATTAGGGTTTTCGGTCTTTTTCTATTTTTGGTAATATTTCATATGCCAAATTAGTATAGGATTTGAATCTGATTTGATCTCGTATTTTTAGAAGTTATCTGATTTGTTTAGAGTTTTAAATTTAGATAAGTTTAGTTTTAAATAATAATTTGTCAATTTTAGCAAATTTAGATTAGATGATAAGATTTCTAGGTTAATCTTTGAGGCTATTTAACCAAAGATTTGGCATGACTATGGAAATGAGTTCTACAAATATTACAATCAAAATATCTACTTGCTAACTGAATTCTTTCATTGGCAACCTTTTCTTTTCCTTGTTCTTCATGACATTAGTCGTCCTTTCTCAATAATCATTGTTTTGCGAGCTTTGTTATGTTTCCCCAACCTTCCATCATTATTATAAATTTTTTTAGTACCTTCAGCATTCACTTCACTTTCTGAGCATTTTCATCATCTTTTATTGTCATCGCAGAAGGACTTTGTCTTCTTATTTTGCGGGATCCATGTCATTGATCCTCAAGAACACGATTTTGCTATCATACCTCGCGATTAACTCTGAGGCCTTGGGTTTCATCTCAGAGTCTTTGGCATGAAATGGAGGCGTACAAGAATATCATTGTGATTTCCCTTGATCCAGTGCGTTTCGATCCAAATCCATCACCAAGGATAAGGATTCCGTGGACCTCTTGTAGCATCTTCAAAAAAAAAAAAAAAAAAAAAAAAAATCCAACGGCTTGTCTTTGAGTTTTATCAATTTGGTTCTCCTTTAATTCTAGGTTTTAAAACCTATCAACTTCAAGCAAAGGCCCTTTGAATATAGTTCTTCTGCAGCCTTCTCAGCTCTTTCTAACAGCTTCATTCATGGTTGGAGGAACCGGAATCGGTGCTCTTGCTGCGAGAATTAGGGATTCTAGAGTCCCCATTTTACCATGAACTTCCATCACAGCTTCGATGTGGCCCTGGAGGCGGTGATAGGAGCATAGCCACCATTGCTTGAGACGAGTAGTCAGGACTCCAGCAGGACTCCGGCCAGGCGAGGCTTCATCGATGACTTTCATCGGTGGTGACAGACCAATTCTCCTATGGTACTTTGGCCTATGCACGGACCCGAGCCTATATCATTCTAAGGAAGGCCATCAAATATAGGGTCGTGTCCGCTTGTTTGGCCTCGATTGAACGACGGAGAACTCTCCTCTTTCTCCAAAGAAATACAGTGGGCTCGGCGGGCAAGAATCTGGCGGCTTGGCGATCATTGAACTCCTTTGGCGGCGGGCTTATTCAACGGAGGCGTCGGTGGCGGGGTTGTTCAGCGGCGGTGGCTCGACATCTACGGTGAGGCAGCCAAGAGGGTTGGGTTCCATAAAGGAAGAGAGGGGGTTCCTTGTGCTTCTCCCTCTTTTCTCTCTAACTTGTTCTCTCCAATTTTTCTTCTTCTCTCTTGATTTCTCTCTGCCTCTGATAGCAATGGTGACATTCTTTTGAGGTATTAAAATTTGTCTACGGACCCAAGTCCATCTCCTTCGGCAAAGCCATTAGAGACAGACTTGGAGTGGGACCTTCATATCCTTCTTGATAAGTGTTCATTTGAGCATAATTTTATACTATATTCCTATATGCTTGGCATGTAATTGTGAAGACTTTTTGACCACCGATACTTAAAATGTATTTATTTTCATCAATGTGGTTTCGATATAAGGATCCCGGGAAGAAAGCATTTCAAGAGAAAACCGGATCCTGTGAGCACCCAAAAGGACCCATACGGGCAAGCATACGGGCTGACATATGGTAGTATACTGGCCCCTGAAGGGAATATGGGCCAGTATATGGCCCGTATGGTAGTTGGTATAATGATTGGCCCGTATACGTGCTGATATATGTCCCATATACGGGCCCATATGAAGGTGGCTGGCCCGTATATAGGCTGACATATGCCCGTATACGAGCCCGTACATCATCAATTTGGGCGAATCTACATATTTTGAAGGGGCAAATGGGTAAATCTGACCCTTAAAACCCTAGGGGTATAAAAGCGAACCAATGGAGGGTTTTAGGAGGTAGCTGGTGGAGACATAAGAAATCTTGGGGGAAAGCTTGGAGGTCTTCACCTAGAGGCCATTGGAGCAAGAGGAGGGGAAACCTTTGGAAGAAGATCAAGAAGCCATCAACGGTGATTTCATTGAATTTACATACTATGTCTTCTTTGGTTTCTTTCATCTTTGTTTTGGATTGTTGCCCTCCTACCATGGAGGGCTAACTTTGTAGATGCTTGGATGATTGATGAACACTTGGACATGATTTAAATTAATGTTGGTTCTCTATTCTTGAATGCTTGGTTATATTCATTGAGTCTATTGGATGTTTTAATGTGAGTGAATCTCTCTACGTTGCGAGAGCCCGGAGAGATTCCTGTAGTCCATATGGGGGAAGAAGCGAACGCCTCCCCATGTGTAGACCATCTCCAATGGAGGGGATTGTGAGTATACTGGGAACCCGGGTACTAAGGAGAGCGAGTCCTTTAGATGAATTATTCACATAATCCTTCCAAGAAATAGGTTCAAGAACATAATCGGTTAGGGCACTAGGATTAGAACTCACCTCGGGATGAGGGAGTGAAAGCACGATAGGAACCCTTGGCCAAGAATTAACCAAGTGTCGAGATAGAGAATAGCATTCATCCTTTAGAAGTCCAAGGGGGATTCAATTGTCCGAGCATCCCCTTCTTATGATTGTTTGACCTTAAGAGCAACCCGATCCCTTTGTTCCTGATTTCAATTTGATTAGTTTAGAATTTAGTATAATCAACCACTCTAGACCGACTAATTAGTAGAAGAATAGTGGGTATTAGTACTTCCATCTCCCTGTGAATCGACAACCCGACTTTTACGTCCACTTTATTACTTGTGACGACCCGTACACTTGCGGTTGCATCGCATCACTTCTCATTTTCTTCAAGGCAGTGTCCTCCTATTTCCTTCCGCCCCCCTCTTCGGCTAGGTCTAAGTATGCCTATATATATTGTGTGTGTAGAGAGATAATCTCTTTTTTCACTAGAAAGCTTCCACCCCTTTGATTTCTCCTCTTTACTTTTTTTCTTTCCTTTTCTTTATTCAAATTTGATTTAATTTTGATTTTGATTTGATTGATTTCTTCCTTTCTTAGCCAATAAGATCAATCTTTTAATTTTAATTTGAATTGATTGATTTTTTTTTTCTTTCTTGGCCAATTTGATTTGATTGATTTTTTTTTAATTATTATTTTTAGGAACTATATTTATATTTTCCCATATTGCCTCGGGATTCGTTCCCTTGGATTATCTTGCACTTCCCTCATGATTTGTGCCTGTGGATTATCTTAGGATTTGCCTCGGGATCTGTGCCCGTGGATTGTCTTGGATTTGTCTCGGGATCTGTGCCTGTGGATTATCTTGGGATTTATATATATATATATATATATATATATATATATATATATATATATATATATAGATTACCTCGAGATTTGTATTCTCGAACATCTTGGAATTTGAGATCACCTCGAGATATGTATTCTCGGGCTATCTTGATATTTGAGGTCGCCTCGAGATTTGTATTCTCAGGCTATCTTGGAATTCGTGTCTTTGGCTTGCCTTGGGATGTGTCCTTGGCTCGCCTCGAGATCACATCACATCAAAATATTTTAATATCAAGATATTTCAAGATATACTTGATTTGAAAATATTTCAGTATTGCCCCTTTAAAATATTGGCACATGGTATTTTCAATGCATTTTTTTTAGACACAAACAAAGCGGTACCCCTTGACTCCATCACCATAACCAAGAAAGACACACTTCACCACTAGAGGCTCTAACTTGTCTTGACGAATATGAGCATATGTCAGACAACCAAATACTTTCAGATGGTTATAATATTTAGGAGGCTTGCCAGACCATACCTCCTCAAGTGTCTTGCAATCAATAGCTGTCGACGGTAAGCTGTTGACCAAGTAACAAGCTGTAGTAACTGTTTCTACGCATAAACTCTTAGGCAAACCCAGCATGGGAGAGCATGCAACGAGTTATCTCAATCAATGTTCTGTTCATGCGCTCTGCAACTCCATTTTGTTGCTGAGTGCCAATTGTGGTGTGATAACGAAGTATGCCGGTGTCAAGGTAATACGAATCAAACTCTCCCGAACAGAACTCATTGCCAGTCCATTCTCAGAACTTTGACCTTCCTTCCTGTCTATGTCTCCACCAAAGCCTTCCATTGTTGGCAATGCCTGAAGACTTCATCCTTGGACTTTAGGATGTATACCCATACCTTCCGACTGAAATCATCAATGAAGGTAAGCAAGAATCTACCACCTCCACAAGAAGCCACTGGCGCTGGACCCCACAAATCTGAGTACACATAATCAAGAATAGACTTTGTCATATGAACTAACCTGCAAAATTTCAAACGGGTTTGCTTTCTAAGAACACAATGTTCACAGAACTGCAGACTACCTATCCTCCGAGTGCCCAACAGACCACGCCGACTCAGCTTTGCCAAGCCACGTTCTGACATGTGCCCCAACCTCATGTGCCACAATGTAGTCATAGTATCATCATCAAGCTCAGAACTAGAAGCAATTGAAGCTGATCTAGAAAGAATACTACCCTCCAAGAAATACAGATCATTCGTATCTAGTGCCTTGAATGAGATCAAATTCTTCGTCAACCCAACAACATGGCGAACATCTGTGAGTGTGCGGGCTATACCATCATATATCCTGAATTTGACAGTGTCAATGCCAATAACTTTGCACTTTGTGTTGTTGCCCATAGAAATAGAACCTCCATCCAAAGACTCATAAGTGGCAAACCACTCTCGGTGCGAACACATATGAAATGAGCAAGCAGAATCCAAAATCCAACCACTGATATAACTCATATCGCAAGCAACATCTACATTAGAAGCACAGTCCCCAACTGCTATACAATCTGCACTAACAATAAGCAGCTCAACTGGCTCACCTTTTGAAATTGCCACACTTGCTGTCCTGATGAAGAAGTCTCATTCTTGCCATCACCTTGCTTGTCCTTCTTTTTCTTCAACTTAGGACAATACCATTTAATGTGGCCCAACTCCTTGCAATAGTTGTGACGAACCTCGCCTTTCTTGCCGGAGCGAGACTTCGAACGACCCTTTGATTTCCGACCTCCAGTAGCAGCATCACCACCATGACTCCGCTCCATCGATCTACCACGTGAAACAAACAAGCCTTCGCCTTCTTTATAATTCTCAAGTACCTTTTCGAAGCAAATCCTTTGATAGGAGAGTGGACACAACCTCATCCATGCCAAGTGTTTGCTTGCCATAGAGAATCTGATTACGAATACCTTCATAAGAATCGGTAAGTGAGCATAAGAAAATCATAGTAAGGAGTTTGCTATCAATCTTTTTGCCAGTGTTCTCATAATCATGCAATGCACGATTAAACTCATTAATATATTCCTTGATAGGAGTTCTTTCTGTCATCCTCATGCGGCACAAACGCATCATCAAATAGAGACAACTAGTGAGAGACCTATCCAAATAGAGAGACTCAAGCTTCTTCCATAAATCTACTACATGTTCCTTGCCGCTAACTTGCCGCAAAACATTATCTGATAATGCCAATTGCATAACAACAAGTGCCTTTTATCAATCTCCTTGATTTTCTCATCATATTGTTCAGGGTCTTCCTTCTAATCAAGAATTGACTTGAGGCCTTTATCAACAAGAACGACCTTTATTTTGATACGCCATATGTTGAAATCACCAGTGCTATTAATCAAAACTTAAATATGTAAACATTACTCATCTTGGATATGCACAAACTCAATCAACAAAAACCTTGTGACTAGAAAACCTGAGCGCTCTTGATACCACTTGTAGAGTTAATATGCGGAAGCAACAATAGCCACAAGAATCATAACCAAACAAGAAGACACCAAATTTACGTGGAAAACCTTTCGGAAAATACCATGTAAGTGGGCAAGCAAAAGAAATGAACTATATGAAGAAGTTAATACAAGATATGAGCCAACAAATAGAGGAGAGGCTCCAAATCCCCTCACAAATCTTACACTATTAGATGGGATCAAACTCTCCTCTTTCTCCTCTCTCAAACCCTAGCTTTCATAAAGAAAAAAACAAAACTCTTATACCAAGGGTCGGATTAGATTTGGGGTTTATATGCAAAGGTTTGCATAAAACCCCCTAGGGTTTTAAAATATTGCTAACAACCCCAAATTCAACCTATAACATGTCTAGCCAATATTTTACACTACATATGGACATATACCTCATGTATTTGACTCAAATTAGGTATCCCATCAAAATTGACATAAACATGGTGAGATCGGAGTCGATTTCACAGATATTGAAAAAAAAAGATTATAGCATGTATTTCCTTACCTCATAGGTTAAATTTAACTATAATTAAGGTATTATGGTTAACAATAGTTAATGGATCCTAAAAACTGGGTATGTACGCATTACGCAATATAACTAGATACTTGAGAGTACACATGTAATTATGTTATTTTGGGGTTATATATGCAATTAACATAGTTTTGAGGGCTATATATGCAATTTCCCCTTTTTGTTTTGGGTTTTTGGCCTTTTTGGGGACCATTTTGTAAAGTGACAAACGAGTACTTCAGAAGACAAGTGGCTGTGCTTCATAAATTACGTAAAATTAGGGGGCTTGATGTAAATTTGTACGCACAAACAAGAGACAAAACCTCGAAAACAGAAGTTAAACCTTGAAGAACATCTCTCGGGTTTCAGTTTTCAATCGCTGGAGATTTTCGTCGAGTTTGGTGTCCGTGATTTGGGATCATCACGATTCTTGTGAGATTTGTATGCATTTTTTAATTGAATTATCATGAATTTGGGTTATGTTCTTGTTCTCTATGATCAAGATTTTGAGGGTTTTCTCCGTTGTTTCTTGGAACCTGGCGTTTAGGGTTATTGAATTTCGTTGGATTTGCGAAATTTAATGGTTTTCGTTTACTGGGGAAACAGGTGAAGGTTGAGTTTTGAGGCTCCCGGTGCTGTTTTTGAGCTGAATTTCGGTGAGGAAAAAGATGGATTGGCTTCTAGAGGGTTTTCGGTTGGTTTAGGACCGCGAGAAAGAGTCTGGGATGAAGAAAGACAAGAAGAAGAAAGAGGAGATTGCTGAGGACTATTGTTTCATTTGCAAGGATGGTGGGCTCCTCCTTGTTTGCGATTACAAGTGAGCGCAGCTTGATTTTGCTTCTATTTTCAAGATTGTTTCTTGATTTCGCACAATTTTGTGTATTTACGTGAAATGTTTTCATCTTTTTGTGTTCTCAACTTTCCTTATTTATTTGTTCCTGTAAAATGCCATTGTGCTCAAAATGCCATATAAACAAGAAAAATGATGAGTTGTTTACTTCTTTTGTGCAGGATTAATCTTTACTTATTAGGTCTTGTTCTTGGAAATTTTGTTTTTGTATTTCTCTAGTGGGAAGGGGAGCCTAGGTGCAACTGTAAAGTTGTCACGCTGACTTCAGTATCAACGGTGGGTTTGAGTCATAAAATGGGCCTCTTACAAAAATGCAAGGTAAGCGGTGCTGCATAATGTAATGGTGGTCCGACCTTTCCCCGGACCCGTGCATGTGGGAGCTTTGTAGTACCGGGCTGCCCTATCTTCTTTAGTGGAATGTTGGCTGAGTTTGTACATGATAGGTTAGTTATCAGATGAAGAGAAAAGCTTGAGTAGTTGCTTGATGCAAGGGGTGTGAGGGCATTTATAATGAGACTTCTGTTGTGTTACTTATTCAACTTGCAAGGTTGTGGGTTGGATTATTTGAATATGGAATTCTCTTCAATTTAGATGAGGTTCCATTGGTTCCTTCATTGTTTTGACTCTTCTTTGCCAAATACAAAGCAACGAGGGGCATGAAATGTACTGTTTCCAAAACAAGACATCAAAGTTGTAGTTTCAAGCTTTAGATGATAAGATATGTGTTAGCAGCTGTGGGGGAGAGACTGTCAAACAGCTTGAGTTTTAAAATGACATCCGACTTTATTATATTGCTCCTGATTAGCTGTTTCAACTTTATTCTAACATTGCCCTTCACTGGGTCTACCTTTATTGCTGACTCTCTCTGTTCAAGTAGTCCTTATTGTCTTTCCAAAAAAGGTAGTTTCTATACTTTGGCAACTTCTGCTCATTGGCTAAAATTTTTCTGTACAATAATTTTTGCTACTGGCATTTCCTTAAAGTTAATATGAACTATGGGCTAATTTTCTTTATTTTCTACCACTAACTTTCCTGCAGCAGAAGGTTTATTGTGTTTGTTATGTATCCAAGCAATTACCCGATGCAGTTCAGGCAACTCCTCTATTCAAAGTGTAAAACATCCATTGCGTTGTCTTCTATTACGAACTACATATGCCACCACCTTCATTATTCATAAGATTTTAGAATAATTTGTAGAATATGAAGGTGATCATTGATTTCTATGATTTGATGCAGATGATGTTTTGAATTTTCTTGATCCTATTGAGTTCAAATATTAACATATGCAAATTAGTTTCTTACAGATTGAACATATCATTGATCTCACATAATTTTGCTCTATTTCAAATTTATGACATTATTCATTAGAAGGTAATGTACTTGAAAAGAATTGAACACATCTGACATTTCATGACAGAACTATGGTCTTTCTTTATTTTCAGAAACTGTCTCAAGGCATACCATACTTCCTGCATTGGCAAGGATGACTCATTTTTGGAGACTGAAAAGCGATGGACTTGTGGTAAATAGTTATAACTCTTCAAAATTGGTCTCTTTGTGGCATAGTTCTCTTCATTCCATATCCTTATTGCTTGAGTTTTGGAAGCTTCTACATTGAAATATCATAAAGTAGTCTTCTAGTTGCTGCCACCAGCAAAGAGCAATAATGCCTGACATTTGTGATGGACATTAAAAACGAAAGAATGACAATGCTCGTTCCTGTTCTATTCTGCAGTGTATATCCCAGTATGTTTAGTCACCTAGTAAATAGAATACTGACTGCAATGTAAAATACTTCATCTTCTCTATTTTGCTAAGCCTCCATTGGACATGCCTGATTAATAACAATGCTTTTGACTTTTTGCTTTAAAACTAATCTCCATGTATGGATAGTAATGGTTTTGTTTCATGGAAAAGCCTTTGCTACTCCATGTCCTAACTGTTGATATGTTAAAAACATATTTCTTTAAGCAACCCGGCAATTTTTGTTTTGATAGGTTGGCATACATGTTCCAACTGTCACAAAAGTTCTACATTCCAATGCTTCTGCTGTCCAAACTCATTTTGCCAAGCATGTATCAATGGGGCTGATTTTGTACAAGTTAAAAATAAAAGTAGGGGTTTCTGTGGCTTTTGCTTGAAGCTAACAACCATGATAGAAGAACATGGTGATGTTGACTCAGATGGGGTATGTGTTCTTCTTGTTGGATCTGTAAAATTTAAAATACTGTGTTTTCATCTTATCCTTTCTTTTTAGTTGACCTTTCCGTAAGGCCTATTATCTTTTCAACCTTTTCGTTTGAATTGGCGAATTGTGAAATATTTGCTGCTCTAGATTTGAGGTTTCTTGTTTGAATGTGCATATGCCTAACCAAGAGCAGACAGTGATATATGGACAAATGATATAAGTTGAAATTGCAAGTCGAGTTTTATATTGTAGTTCTTAATTCTAATATTTATGTCAATGTGATGAAAAATAGCCATTATTCTGGATGATTATTCTTGAGATTGTCATCAGTCAATATAATGTTTGTTTTTACCAGTGTTCTGCATATCACTTGAATAATTTTTTCTTGATTTTCAGGAGAAGGTGGATTTTAATGACACTTCTACCTATGAATTTTTGTTCAAGGACTATTGGGAAATAGTCAAAGAGAAGGAAGGATTAACTCTGACAGATCTTCATGCAGCTGCTGCTCTCCTTAAAAGTGGGAAAAATTATAAAACTGAATCAGATTTAGATAATCTTCCTGAAGAAGACTTGGTTTCAGAGGATGATTACTTGGAAGATAAATATGATGAGGGGATTGTGGTTTTTGATGATATGAAAGGAAAATGCCATAAAACAAAAACACCATTAAAAAGGAGCAGGTCAAAGAAAAAAACTTTCATAGGGTGGGGTTCAAAGGAACTTCTGCAATTTCTTGCATCAGTTGGCAAAAATACAGCACAACCGCTCACCCAATTAGATGCTTGTGAGATTGTAAAGGATTATATTCATGAACATAATCTTTTTCATCCGGATAAGAAGAAGAAAGTTGTTTCTGATGGGAACCTGTACTCTCTTTTCCGAAAAAGATCATTGAAGCTTCACAAAATCTACTCTTTGCTTGAAAGCCATTTTGCTGAAAATGAGGATTCCAATGATGAATCTTCCTTTAGCTCAGAAGATGGTGGTGATTTAATTGGTAATAAGAGGCAGCGAAGAAAGACTTCTGGTTCTATGAACCAAAAAGCAGAATCTTCTGACCTCAAGGAAAAGGTTTCCATAGCAAAACCAAACATGCCATGCCTCTATAGTAGAGAAAACATTCAATCTGTTTTATCTGAGACGGTCTTTAATTCTTAAACTGTTAGAAGACTCAGAGACATTTGAGCATAAAGTTGTTGGCTGTTTTGTAAGAGTCAAGAGCGATCCTAAAGATTTTTTCTACTCTCCTGAAAAGCCTTACCAGCTTGGGCAAGTTATTGGTAAATGTCTCTAAACTAGTTGGTTACTAATTTTTACATGTATCTATTTTGCTTATGCAAAACCTTTATTCTTTGCAGGAATTAAGAAAATTGCTACGGCTTACAAGTTAGGGGATTCAAGCATAGATATTGTTCTAAAGATTTCCAATATGTATAAAGATATTCAAATTACTATGCTTTCTGATGATGACATTGAAGAGGTATGTTTAGTAGTTGTCTCCGAGGACTCAATTCTATTAAAAAAAAAAAGTGTTATATGTTGAATGAGTATGCTTTTGTATTTTTCTTGATAGTTAATTCTTAAACATTCAGAGGTGAATTTATGCAGGGTGCATAGATTCTTTTCCTTGGATGTTTGAGATTTAATGGTATCTTCAATGTGAAACCATGTACACTAGGTTGTTTAATGGCACCTGCCGTTGAAATCATGCTCATTAGTATTTACAAACCTCCTTTTTTTTTATGTTCTTTGCTGACAGGAAGAATGTGAGGATCTACGTCAATTAGTGAAAAAAGGTCTTTTCAAAAGGCCTACTGTTGTAAGTTCTATCTTCATCAAGCTTTGAATTTCTTGATAAACACTATACTCTTCTTATTGACATTTCCTACTCAGTAATTACCACTTTCAATTTCAAGTCCAACTCCATCCCCTGCAGGGGTTCTTTCTCCTCCTTCCCTAACTATTTTTCCTTACTACATGGTGTACTTTTTCATGATTATGCAGACAAATCCTTGAACCCCAGAGGGTGCCTGTTCTTGCAGATTAATTTCTCAATTTAAAGTTTCTGTTCACTTATGATGATGATTTCAGTTTGGTCCAATTTTAGTTTGTTAAGTTGTCCTCAATCGTTGGAAGTGCATACTGTTAGGCTTTGTGTTCCAATTACTTGAAGTAAAGCACTTAATAGGAATAACTTCTGGATCAAACGTTCATTTCCCATATTTAGTATTTTACACAACTCTTCCTTTGGGTTCAAGCAATTCAGAAACATAAGCAATGAGCAAAATACTGTCTTTCCTGTGTCAATGTACTAAAATCCACAAATGTTTTTTGAAACCAATTCTCAGTATGTTTGAATCTTTATTATCTTAGTGATGCTAAAATAGACTTGAAGTAGATTTTTCTATAGTTTGTGGTATAATGTTTTTCAGAAATCTATTACCTTTTTCTAGATGAGTATGATATCTTGATTCTTTTGTCATGTCTAATATAAAAATTGTAGGATGCTTTTTGTTGAAACTTTGTTATGACACATGATGATGGCTTATACACATTCTAAAGCAACAAATTTAATTTTCTCAGATCCTTTTTGTTGAATAAAATTAATGAGGCAGTTTGTAACTGTAGAAATTTTTTTATGTGGAGTGAGAAAATAGTTTCTTATTGTTCATGTTCTTTTGGCAGGTAGAACTTCAACAAAAGGTTCAAATAATTCACGAGGACATAACAAATCATGTGTGTGCCTATGTCATCCTTTTGCATAACATTCACTTGATGTTTTGTTTCATGAATTTCCTTGTGACGAATGAAGTTTCTTTTTTTTCTAGAAAAGAAAACAAGTTGCATAATTTCTGAACTTAGGGTGCATTTGATTGTAAGATGGAAAATTGGTGGAAAATAAAATATTTCTATGGAATAATTTTCCGAGGAAAAATTTTCAATGGAAATCAAGATTGTGGCCGTTTGATTGCAATTATTTTTTAGTGCAAAATGAACCCCTCCAATTTTGTTTTGGTTTTTCTTTTTTCTTATTTCTTATAACCCCTCTAATTTTCTTTTATTTTATTTTTTTCATATAACCCTTTCAATTTTCCATGGAAAATTTTCTTGTGTTGGGTGAATGAATCAATTTCCACAAAATAGGAGGAAAAAGGGTCACGTGACATGTTTTTTGGAAAATATTTCCATGGAAATTTTGGGCAATTAAAGAGTCCAAAGTGGTGGAAATTTGGTTATGAAAATATTTTCCATGGAAAAAGAAGGCAATCAATCACACCCATAGTGCTTGATAGGTTTGCTTGCCTTTTCATCTAAATATGGCAAGGTCTGAGCATGAAATGATATATTAAATGCTTCATTGTTGTTTCATTAAGCCTTTCAGCATACCGCCCTCACACACACACATTTTTATTTAAATATTGATGATTATGTAACTTGGTATCTGTAATATCAACTAAGATGTTTTGTTCATAGTGGATTGATAAAGAGATTTTGAAGTTGCAAAGACAGATTGATCGAGCAAATGTCAATGGTTGGCGGCGAGAATATCCTTTTTTCTCAAATGTGGACAAGTCATTTTCTTTAATACCCAATACTAAAACTCTTGACCTCTCACTTAGAGAGCAAGTGTTTCACAACTCTTCTATGAGTTTTTTGACATATTCTTTTTTTTTTTAATGTGGACAAGTCATTTTTTTAATACCCAATACTCAAACTCTTGACCTTTTCGTGATAGAGAGCAAGTGTTTCAGCAACCCTTCTTTAAGTTGTTTCGCATATCCTTCAAAATTATAAAATGATGTTTTGATACTGAAACTTATTCGAAAGCATTCCATTTATATTATTACTAAGATTGGCCATCCCATTCACATCATTGATGTTGGGGCTAAATTAATTAGCCATCTTTTTTTTTTCCTTGACCTGTTTCTGTATATTACGCGCTTTGAGTGCATTGAGAGAAGAGATTTGCTACGTACACCAGCTGAACGCATATGCGGCTCTTGAAAAGATTCCAAAATGTCATTGCAGACACAGAAGAGGAGACTGTAGCCACCAGTGGAGTGGTTAAATTACAACAGGATAGCAAAGGTTTACTTTGTTCAACATTTTGGCTTTCTTCAATTATTTGCATTTGTAACTTCTTTATTTACCTTAAATGAGAAATTATTGTAGATATATAATTTGGTAGATTGGCTGTATGTAGTAGGTTTGTCCGTTCATGAATTTAGTGCCTCTTTAATTGGAACTTACTGCATTCAGTTTATTGATTCCACCAGCTTTAAGTCTTGGTTGTGGTGCTCGCCTTTAGAGCTCCTGTAAATTTTTTCCAGCAGGACGTTGGACTATCTCGATACATGCGTGAGAAAGTTTTGCCCATACCAAGAACTTTGAACCAAGTCATTGGATATGTACCGCAGGACAAGGAAGCTGCATTTAAACTGATGATCTTAAATCTCATTGCCACGTGGTACATATCCAATGGTTTTGGTCCAATGTAGGATAGAATTTTCACAAAGTACTCTATAGTTAATTATATTATGTAGAGCTAGCAAGTAATCTGGCTTGATGCTTTTAATTATGCCATCTTGAATGATCATTTTTTTATCTTCACAAACTCCTGATTCTTAAGGCATGTTAAGTCCTGCTCACATGCCTTATTTCGCTGCCATTATAAGCTAGTATATCTCTACTTATATTTACACAGGTTCTTTTATCATATTGTGCTTTTTTGGAATAATTGATGTGTTTAATATATTTGACAAACAAAATCCAGTACTCTAACTACTTACTAAAAATCTGCAGGTAAGGGTGCTGCTTGTGTGACAACCCAGACAAAGGAAGCTAAAGGTTCATTGATCATTGGGTCTTTGCTATTTATTGTATATTTGAAAAATGCAAGGCCTAACGGTAAAGTTGTTCCCAAAGTTGTTCCCATGTGATCTGAGGGTCACGGGTTCGAGTCGTGAAAACAACCTCTTGCATAAAAGCAGGGTAAGGCTGCGTACAATAGACCCAAGTGGTCCGACCCTTCCCCGGACCCTGCGCGCATGCGGGAGCTTTGGTGCACCAGGCTGACCTTTTTTTTTGAAAAATGCAAATTCTTGTTGTCTCATATATTGAGGCACTCACCTGACTCCTTCACATATCCCTGTCATACATGTATCTAGGATTGCAAATAGGAATATACGGTCCGTATGAGGCTGCCACATTTGTAACTTTACTACTAAATATGCAATCAGAGTCTGGCCTAGTTCATTTTTGTTTAGGATAATTATCAAGATTTTAATATTTGCTTATTATCTTACATTATATTGACCAAGTATTAATTGTGGTAACTGGTAAGTTTTGATTCCGCTTACAGGCTTATGAATAGTTATATACCTTTTAGGATTTAGAACTAGGAAACATGTTTTAAAGGGAACCATCATCATCATCATCATCATCATTTTAACATGCCAGTAATGGTTATATTTAGCTTTCAGATATATAATCATCATTCATTGATTTTCACCTCTCAATTTTATACTTCTCTAATTTGTTAGTTAGTGTATACTGTTTATAATGGTTTCATATTTTATGATCAATGGTTTATTATCATAAGTTCATATGTTATCTGCACACCTACAATTTTACTTTGGCTTCTGTTTGTGTTGAATGCGATTATAGAGTTTTCAATGTTTCCTTACGCAAACTTCTGCAGAATTTACCTTTCTATGAAATTTGTAGGCAACCTTCAACTTTCACTTTTTTATCTTTGAATATGCTCCTGCAGATGTCAATGTGGCTGATGTACCATCTCCAATAGAAAAGCTTGAAAGGGGTGCCGATGTTGTGGTGGAATCTCTAATACAAAAGCCTGCAGGTAGTGAACTTTGCTCTTTATATAAGTTACACCAGAAGTGCCTGGCTTTGGGTGGCCTTCAAAGATGCATGAAAATATAATGATATTACCATTCCATAGTCTTAGCAATTGTGTAGTCAGTGAATGGCCCTCAAGATTTGAACTGTATCAAGTACAGCAAGTTATCAGGTTTAGCAACCTTATAAAATCATTCAATTATGATGAGCATAAGTTTTTAGAGTATATACTGCAAGTTGCTGATAATGATGCAAGCATTTTAAATTCTCTATACAGAACAAAAATCCACACCCTTTTTGAAGATTTTTGCAGAATGTGGTGATATCTTTAATCAGAGATGGGTTAACATAAATTTTTAGGACATTTTGGTTGGCATTTAAATCCTATTCCGCTCTCTCTTGGGCTAATTTTGCATTTAATCTAATTTAATTTATTTAATAAATATATTTATTAATTATTATTTTTAAAATATAATTTAAATAATAATGATTAATTATTAGTTATAAAAAAATATAAATTAATTTAAACTATTTTATTTTAATTAGTTTTAATTAATTCACATTTTAACCAACGCAATTCAAAATTTTTCCGGTCAGAAACTTAATTCAAAACCGGTCCGGTCTTACTCTTACCAAACACCACCTTAAGATTTTTATGTTAGTATTTCTATGAGTTTTTTAAGATGGTACATCCAAGGTAAAGGGGATATCAAATTGCAGAATATTGTGATATTTTGCATTTATTTTACTTTAAAGTTTGTGATTGGAATGACCCCTCCACAAAACATATATTCCAGTTGCACATGGAGTTACATTTCAGTTAACAACTATCTAAAAAGAAATGGAGGAGAGAATCTTTGGAAATGCCATTGTAACTTGCACCTGTCCTTATAAAGTTTGTGATTTGTATTATTACAATTCTGTATAATATCTGCATTCCTCAAATTAGATTTTCATTTGTGAGTGTCAGCAGATGGTGGTCGAGGCAAATATTATAGTTTTTCTAGAGCACATATGTAATTACAAACTTAGCAAGGGTATATGCATTTCGTAAGTTGATTGTGGAACGCATAAAAAGTTGAATGCAAAGGTTGAGCAATGGGCTTATGTTAATGCTTCATTTTCTAGGTAAGTTGTAAAGATAATGTTTTTCTAAATAAATACTTACTCAAATGGAAATCTTATTTATTGATAGGATCTAATTCCACAACATGAATCTTAATAAGCAATGATGTTTTGGCATATTCTCCAGATAAATTTGCAGTATGAACTTCTTTTTTTCACACAGATTGATAAAAAATACTCACCACACTAAAAAAGGTAACCCGGTGATACAAAAAGCTTCATGCTTATATCACGAGGAGGAGTGGGGAAGGGTAGAGGCAAACTTTTAGATTATTGTATGCGAGAACTTTTATCTCTTCTTTTTTTTTTCTTTTTTTTTCCCCTTCCAAGAGGATGTTTGAGGCTGTTTGCACGGCTCTAACCTGTGACTTTTAGGTCACATGGTGATAACTTTGCTGTTGTGTCAAAGCTCCCCTTCAAAAATGCTCACCGCACTCAAGGATTTTAATTTTTCTGCAGAAATTGGACTGAAGTCCGGGGAAATCGACGAGACTAGCGGTCCTAAAAAAATTGACAAAGCAAAAGAAGATGATCCGGTGGTCTTTAGAAGTTTAAATGACCAGATCATAAACATTGATGAAGATGAAGAAAGTGCACCAAATGTCTTACAAAATGATGAAGCATCAACAGAAGAAACATGTGAGGTGTGGCACTACATCGATCCGTCTGGCAATGAACAAGGGCCTTTTTCACTGGCGTCACTAAGATATTGGAAGGAAGAAGGTTTCTTCAAAGATGACTTCAAGGTTTGGAGATCTGGTGAGCCAAAAGAGAGCTGCCGCTTATTTTTGTTGACAAACGTTCTTCATCTAACATCATCCTCATGATCTTGAAGAAAATTTACTATTATTGTTGTTGCAAAGAAAATGACCATGGATACATGCATCTATTGTTGAAGTACTCGATTTTGGTGGTATGCCAAATCATCGTCACCTTAACTAATTACTTCCTGGAAAATTTTGCAACAGCATGGTTGTTTATAATTTGGAGAATCAGTAATTGCTGAAAGAATCAGAAAAGCAAATTCCTGTGTTTTTCTATAAATTTGGTCAGTGCATCATATCAATTGTTTATTTCTTTGGATGCTGTTTGCCGGTTTATAGTCTACAAAGGAAAAGTTTGAACCATTACTGCATTATCATTTTGTTTATTAATGTTCTATGATTACAATTTGCTGAAATTTTTTGTGTTTGATCCAATCTTTATTGTGTCTTAGACCTTACAGGCAATTGTCTAGTTCTTGCAGTAACTGTGCAGTTGGTTTGGTGGTTGTAAATGTCATAATTTTGGTTATAGGCAAGATTCTTGTCTGTGATTGATTTTTGTTTTGCATATATGCCCCCACAAAATTTGTAAATGCTGTCAAGATTAACATTCTTAAGAAAAATTGCATGTTATACCTCTATAAAATTTAGATTAATTATAGAAAAATACATGAAGTGTCTTATGTATGTATAGTTAACCATTAAAAATGATTATATTTTAAAAATATATCAAGAAACTAATTTTTTAAATCAATAAATAAAATAAAATATATATGAAATGATATACTTTAAAAACTATTTAACAAAATGATCCTGTTTGAAGTAATTTGAAACACTGGCTTCATGTATATGGATGGCAAGGGGGCGGGGGCGGGGCAAGCCTCTACCACAACCATCCTGCCTGAATCATCCCCTGCTCCACGCCCCGCCTTGCCTCTCCCAAATAGTGGTGGGGCTCGGGGCGGGGATGGTTGAGGCGGGGCGCGGGGCAGGAGAAGTTTCATAAATTGCGCTTTGATTAATTTATCAGCTGATGCCCGATAAATTTTGCAAGACCATCATAGAATTTCAGCACCACCAAAGTAATTGAATTGAATCAGCAGACCAAAAAGAAGGAAAAGAACAAATTTATGATTTCCAAGATTGATCGGTAACCCATGCAAAATTTTGATATAATCCTCCAAAACGGCGTTCGATTCATCAAAATAGCAAAGGAAAAGAAAAAATGAAAGAATTCAGAAAGACATACAACTTGTCACGGAGAAGGTGAAGGTCATGGACTCATGGAGCAGCAGTCAATCAAACATAGCTCCATTGTAACCCTAAAAAATCTTATATATATATATATATATATATATATATATATATATATATATATATATATATATATATATATATACAGAGTGGGCTGGCCGCAAATGCGGCCGGCCTCACTCTATCATTCTTATATATATCACTCACCCAAGGGTGGGTTTTGGGGTTTGGGCTTTTATTTTATTTTATTTTATTTTGTTTGGTTTGGGTGTTAGAGTGAGGCTGGCCGCATAACATGACTACACACACACACACACACAACACACACACACACACACACACACACACACATATATATGTGGGCTCATACTTATCACAGTATGGGCCCCATACTCCAACAGTGCATAGAATGGGTAATAGGGTGGGCCAGCTGCACTTGCAGCCGGCCTCACCTTATCACCATTATATATATATATATATATATATATATATATATATATATATAAGGGTATTTTTTATAATTTTCTTAGCTGGGCGAGGCAGGGCGGATTTAAAATAAATGTTTACCAAACCCGCCCTGCCCCGCACTCCTCACAAAAATCCACGCCTTGCCCCTCCCCATGCCCCACTCTCCAAAAAAAAAACCCGCCCCATTCGGGGCGGATCGGGTCAGAAATTATGGATCGGATCAGATTTTGCCATCCCTATTCATGTATTGTGATGCCGGTTTCATAAAAAAATCAATTTTTTATAACAATTTGTATCCTGTATTTAAAAAAAAACATAAATATTTAAATTAATGGTTTGTTAAAACTAGAGGAAATTATCTAATAGTCCCTAGTACTATTTGTGCACTATTTGCCTTTATAGTTTATACCCTACCCACCCAAAACCCTATTTATCCCTACACACCCCCACCCAAGGACCCCTAGGCAATTAAGTAACTATTCAAGGGATGAATAGTTAAATATCTATTAAAACTATTACAAATTAATTATATATATTTAAAATGTTTAATTATATAATGATAAGATATTACTTATTAGGATAACATGTTATTCATTATCAGATTTTTAAGATTTTAAAAATTAATTTAAAGGTTATTAATAAATATTCATATTAATCAAATCTTCAATTTTTTTAAAAAAATTATGTGATACAGATTTTATTATTAGATTTTAAAGTTCTTAAAATTATTTTATTTTTAAATGATATTAGTTATCATATATGGATCTAATATTTATTTATATTTTATAGACAATTTAAAAGATCGAATTAGTTATAATTTTTTTTTGAAAAAAAAAATGTGAAAGAAGCTCGCATCTCAAATGCCGACTTCTTGCCACATATATGAAAAAATTAAAGTTATATACAATTCAGTATGTTAGGGTGAAAATCAGTTTTGATCCCAACTTCACTTTAACAGTTAAATTTGTATTGAAATTGGGACTAGGAACTCAAGGAAAAATCAGACAACCAAAGAGAAGCCCAAGTTTAACGTGGAAACCCTTGAATCGGAAAAAAACCATAGGCTTAGCGGGGAGAGCAAGATGCACTAGTTATTCATTGTACAATGGGGAGGGAAGAAAGCTGGGCCGCTTGTACACATGATCTTGAGGGAGAAGAAGGGAGGTTTGCCGAGGGGTTGTCAGGTTGGAAATTGTTTGATGCCTTCTGGGTGTCCTTTTTTCTCATTTTGAAGGCGAGATTTCAAATTGGTGAGAGGATCCCGTCTTTCCCTCCCGGATCCACGCCATTACCCTGATCTCAACCCACATATATTGCGTATGATTGACTTTTCATAATGGTCCGAAATCCGCATACTGTAATCTTGGAGAGCCACATGTCCCTGTCTTGACCGTTGGATGTCCGCTTAGTGTAGCCTTGCTCTTCTCTGATGGCTTCGGGCCGAACCAGGTCCAGTTTGAGGGAGGGAACAGGCAACACTGCAGTTTCGAGGGGCCTCACCTCGTATGCTTGAACCGAAGAGTTTGACGAAACAGATTCTTGAAGAGGATGAGAAGCATGATTTCTAAGGAGGTGTTCGGGTAGCACTCCGAAGGGGGACCATACTCCGAATCCGAAGGGGAGCGCTTCACCATCGGGCGTGAGGACTCACCTTCGGTTCCATGTCTGGATGGATGCCACGTGTCTGCCACTTTTTCTGTATCACAATATATTTAATAAAAATATTATAAAAGTTAAGCATATAAACATTAATTTTTATAAAATCATTTACTAATCACCCTCTAAACAAATTCAATTTTATAAATATTTAAAAAAATACATTATCACATATATTTTATTATTTTTTTAAAAAATCCCCATTATATATATATATATATATATATATAAGATTTTAAATTAGTTGAAATAACAGGGGGTTATTTGCAAAATTGTCGTCCGGGTGAAGCTCATATCTAATCTCTTGGCCTTTTTTTTTTTTTTTTTTGGGACATACGAACCAGGCGGTCAGCCCCGCCTAGTTAAGTGTTACCCACGGGCGTCACAGGTCCTGGGTTCGAATCCGCGCGACAACGACCGCGAGATTCTCAGCGCGTGCGCGCAGGAAACGCCACAGGACTGCGCCTCAGCACATCCTCGAACCCGGGTGGGTGTCGAGGAGTGCGACCGGTTTACCATCAGACTATGAAGTCATCGGTCTCTTGGCCTTTTGCAAGGATCCCAACTTTGGTGACTTTTGAATCCCAATCCCTCCTCCATTGCTAAGGACCCACCTTCGAGGAAGAAGCAACACCCCCACGGCCATGGCCGCGCGCTACCAGACCTTCTTGGCCTTCATCCTTCTCGCATCCCTCCGCCTGGCGCTCTCCGATGTCCCCTCCGCCTATGAAATGCTGGAGAAGTTCGACTTTCCCAAGGGCATCCTCCCGGAGGGCGTGGAGACGTACAGCCTGAGACCTGATGGCAGCTTTGAGGTGTTCCTCTCTTCGGCATGCGAGTTCAAGGTGGACGGAGGCTACATGCTGCAATACCAGCGAAAAATCACGGGCAGGGTGGAGAAGGGGTCGCTCATGGAACTCAAGGGTGTGAGCGTCAAGGTCCTGCTCGTCTGGTTCAACATCAATCGGGTGGTCAATAGCGACGCCGAGCTGTATTTCTATGTTGGCCCCTCTCTCTCCGCGTCCTTCCCCTCCTCCAACTTCGAGGAGTGCCCCAAATGCCGCTGTGGATTTGATTGTGTCTCTGCGTTGCTGTCGGATTCTTGAGAACTAATCTTCTTGTTGGAGCTTCGTGTTGGGTACTTTTCCTTTCTTCATCTCTCTTTGTATTCTCTTTTTAGAAGCTATTTGTTATTTATCTGATCAAACATTTTATTATTGATTGATTGGTTGGTTGACATACTTGCTCTCTCTCTCTCTCTCTCTCTCTCTCTCTCTCTCTCTCTCTCTCTCTCTCTCTGTCTGTGTGCACGCACGCTTTTTTAGAATCTGTGTTGTTTGGATGAAGAACATATTGTTTTTTGATGGTAGGTTTTCACAACATTAGCTGTGAGATTTCATGCAAGTGTTTGCAGGTAGTTGTGTTGTGTGCATGTTCAAAAGTGATGAACTCTTTAGATCTTTAGTGGAATAATCAACAGTTTTTATAGTTGATTTTTGATCTTTGTCTTTGTCTTTTTGGATTTCTGTGTTCTTATACCAAGATGTGTTTTTTTGCTTTAGCTTTCCTGTTCCAAGAATTTATTTATTTGTTCTTTCTAGAATCCTTTGGTCAGGATTTCAGCTTCTAGTTCAATTTTTTGATGGGATGTGAACAAAAAAAAATCAATAATCTTCGACTATGATCCGAACTACTCTTTGTAAAAATAAACCTAATTTTCAAACTTCTTATGTTCTTTGAGATGAATTGCTTTCAAATCACTCTTCTGTTGTACTATGCCTGTGCAAACTGTATATATAAATCAATTCAAGATTGTCATACAAAATTTCTCTCTTTTCTTTCTGTTTCTGTTTTGGGTTTTTATTATGGTATAATGAGTAAGAAGTACTGATGTTTATCAATGCCAGGCAGATCAGTGTGTTTCTGTGTTTCTTTGATAATTAGGATGACATGAAGTTTATGAAGTTATTTAATTTCATGCTTATGTCTTGTTATATTTCATGATTTAGTTTTCAAATTTCTTTCTGTTGTTATTGAGTAATCATCTCACAAGGAAAACATAAAACAGTTGTTTTCCTGTCTTTCTCTTTCTCTGCATCAACTTGTCATTGTGTTAACTATTTAAATAAATAATTCTTCCGTCTTGATTCCTTCTTATGAATTGTATATCTAGAAAACAGGTTTTCGCAGATGCCCTCTATTATGTGCCATTGTTTACTATTAGCGCTATGTGCTGAGAAGGAAAAAGCACACTACATTAATTCACAATCAATTTTGCAATGTGGTTTTGTCTGTCTTTAATGATGATTGGTTGGTTGGTTGTACTCCAGTGTGGATTTAGATGCCAATGAACATTCTGTGCTAGGATTTGGATCAACAACCTCCAGCATTGTTGAGTTGTAGGTTCATATTCTTGCTGTATTGGTTGGCCTAATTATAGCCACCCACCATATTGTATTATATTCCAATCTTCATAAATGGTCCACCATTCAGCTTCTTAGAGTTTGCTTTTTCATATATATATATAAACATTAAAAATGGAATTTGTTTTGCATTTGTATACTCCTAGAAGAATCTTTGTTTTTAGAGGGTATATATATATATATACATGTACATGAACACACTTCTGCCTGTGATATTATCCTTTTCATGAAGTGATTGGTTTAGATTATGTTATAGTTATTTGGGGTTAGTAGAGAGCAATGCACTATCCTGTCACTAGATCTACATGAGCTTCAATGAAGTCAGATTATGCTAACTATTATTTGCATATATACAATTTTCACAATGTATATCTAAATCATTTGTATAAATTTCAAATTTTTCCAAACCCAGTTAAAGTTTTCAATTGTCAACTTTCACTAAACCATTTCACATTTTAGTTTTTTTTTTTAATCTCAACCTTCCAAATGAGGGTCATTATTTGTGTATTTTTATTTTTAATTTTATTTCATTTTATCTCAGTTTATTTTATTTTATTTTTATTTTATTTTTATTTCATATTCGGTTGAAATGGCGTAGAAAACAGGAGAATCCATATAGTAGGCGCATCTAAGTATGGGATTAAAGAACTAGTTGTTCATTGTTGTTGTTGTAGACTCAGAGAAACATAAATCTTTGTTTGAGCTGTAAATGCTGCATCATCTAATCCACATGCTCCTAAATTTCCCTGTACATACACTTTCATTGATGATAATTCTTCTCATCAGCGATTTATTTGTTTATTATAAATGCAAGTAAACTATTTTTTATTTGATAGAGGCATGTTTTAGATATACCTCGATCCCTCAACCTCTCATTTGGAGAGGAAGTACGGTAGTCAATCTTTCTTTGTGAAAGTTGTTTATCAGTGACATTTTCACTCAACTGAAACAGATGGATGGAAAATACATGAGATTCTCAAGTAATATGAGTATTTATGAAAAATAAATAAAATATAGATAGAACACCATATTAATTATTATACAATATCAATTAACTGAACTTTGTGGTAACACATTATACTAAATAAAGTTTGATAAAATATTTAGCCATTCTCACCTTCTCCTTTGTCTTATTATGTTTTCTTTTCTTTTCTTTTTTTATTTCTTTTCTTTTTATCTATCCCAATCACCTCTGCCTTTATGCAATACAAAGAAATTCAAAACTCAACCCTTGCAAAACCTCAAATCTTTAGATGGTATAATTCTTAATAGCACATGAAAATGAATTTTCAATTTGTTGTATCAAATAATTTTATTCCAAAGTTTTATTTGTATCCATTTATATTAGTCAAGGCATAGATTATTATTTTCTTTTTTCTACTTGTCCTGTAAAGATGAAAATAGTTCAACTTCAAAAAATTTAGGGTACATGTAAATTAATATATAAATACCAAACTTACCAAAAATCTTTTTCTGACTTTATTTACACATACTTGTATTTAATAAATGCATTAGTACTCCATTGTGAAATTAAAATATTTTTTAGAATCAACACTAAGATGCAAATTATGACTAAGTAATGGTCAAAGGATTTAACTTATTCTAGTATTAATGTAACATTGAATTGAAAACAATAAATAATTTGGGGAGGAATTGTGCTTTGAACATAAATGCTATTGATATGCAAAAAGTGCATTCCAGTGATTTGGAACTATTTGTGAGATAATAATCAATGTTATAACGAAACACAACCAATGGCACACAAATGCAGCAAGAAAAACACAAGATTGGGCAACTGCCAAATGGAAAAGTTGACCTAATTCCCCATTCCAACAATATAGAGAATGATAATGTAAACAACTACCATATTCAAACGCTCAGCAATAAAATTAACTAATAATGTTATGCTCGGTTAAATCATGATGTAACCACCATGCCTAGTTTGCTAGTTCCAACTCATAAAAATGATGGCATCACAGCAGACAAAAAAATGATGAAAATGAAATAAAACAATGATATCATGAGTTTATATTCACATAAAGTATGTGTTGTGAAGCTTCTGTGATCTGATCTCTTACAAAACCTCCCCAAGAAAAAGGCACTGAACGACCTACAGCCTTCTCCGAAGATACCTTTGAGAAAAGGATCCGTCACAAGCTGGGAATCAATGAAGAGTGAGAATGCTCCAGATTGGATCAGTGAGGCTGGGATAGAAGCAACTAGCACCAGCAAGAACTTCAAAAATTCATCACCGATGAACTGATGTTGAGTAGGGGCTCCAATGCACTGGGAGCAAACTTCCTTGCAAACAGGTAGCAGATTGAGGTTGGCTTTGAGTTGTAAGAGCAGATAGTTCCATTGTTTCTGATGGTCCGGATGAACTCTGCCGTTATGTTTGCCCGACCAAATCTCGCTGGATGAGGCCCTCCTCGCGACCAGTCAACCCAAGTCACACTCCGGTTCGCATTCAAAGCCCCGTGGAACATGTTCAAGAAGGTTGGAATGTAGTGCTCATCGGGATAGCATGAAGGCCGGCAGTGTTTCCTAAAGAGTGAGTAGTACTTGGAGTCTGCAATTATACTCACGGCCAGCTGCCGATTCAATTCAAACCACTCTGACCCTTTTCTCCATTGAGAGAGCTTAATAGCAGGGGCCATGCGGGCGGTTGTAGCGACCATACGCGCCAAGAATCTTCATCATATGAATCAACAAAACTATGCGCGGAGTTTGTGAGGTACTCATAAACAGTAGGGAAATCAAATATTGGAATGCAGCTCTCAGAGAGAAGAACAAATCGCTCGTTGTTGAAATCCAGCAATGCGTTGGCAAGAAGCCGTTTTTCAGCATCAACCAAAGATATTGATCCCCATGAAACCTCCTGAATAAGATTAAAGAAAAGCAAAGATAAAAAAGACACGTAAGTTAAAGGTCAGGAAACAGATTTCTTTACTGAAAAAAGATCAAAATACCCTTCATAATCATAATATACATTCTGGAAAGTAATACAAATAGTTGTCAAAGATCCCTTCACCATTTCTTATTGAAATTTTGACTATCTACCATGATTCCCAATGGAGTTCCTTGCATGTTCTAGGCATGATTAATTAGATTATTCATTATTGACTCAACTTCATCAAGGTGGTGACATGTAAACACTTCAAAGCCACAAGGACGAAAGTCTTACGGATGCCCTGCAGAATATTCCTCGGAGGAAATTGCGGGGTATATTTATTAAATCAGATAAACTACAAGGTCTGCAGTAATCCTAGGCCACCAAACTCTAATATTTTACACAAAACACAAAACCACCACTTTCTTTATTCCAAGGGTTGTCAAGATTTGAAAAGGCAATTTCCAAGCCAGCCTAAGCCCTGATACTTAAAGATTACATTGGCTTATTGGAGATAGGATCATCTACAGACCACATGCTTGATGAATAATGCTGGCAATAAACTATTCTTCAAATTCAGAAAAGGAAAAATAAAAAAATTACAGATATATAGAAGACAAGTGGACCTACTTGCATTAGGACCTGAGTACATTGGGAGAATACAGCAAACAATCCAGTAAACCTAATCAAGTTTTTCTCTGAAAATAAAGAGTTTCAAGATAGTTCTACACTCAGTGGAAAACAGAGGATATCTCTGAATCTCATCAACTACTCAACGGAAGGCCAAGAACCACCGAGAGGAAAAAACATACTAAGAGTTAAAACAACTCATCAAACCAAACTCACCAAACCTAAAGAGCAAAGATAAACCAGCAAAACCATTCCATACAATATCCCTAGTTAGAAAAGCTTGCAAAATTTAAAATTGATGCACTGATAAGAGCACAATAGTTGTTGTGATTCTTGTGGAAGTTAATCACTGCTAAAACTACCTAAAATGTTGCATGCTGGGCATTAGTTAAAGATCAAAAACACACAAACAGGAGCATCAGGTAAAAGTTGATACCTCGCTAGGGATCTGGCGGCCATAGAAAGCAGATGAATTGACAACATTGAGTTTGTAATCCGGGATAGTGTGCACATAAACAGAGTACAACCCTTCATGGCCCTCGAAGAACCGATCCCATAGCCGTGCAAACGGCAGTGGCCCTCGAGTCATAAACAAAAAGGCCACCTTTGGCGTTCTCTCAAACGGGAACTCCTCCATCTTGGGCACCATTGAAGCCCTCCAAAAGAGCTCATCATCGTTCATCCGATGCATCAGGTGGTCGGGGCTCACGAAACTCTTTATGCTCAAGCTACTCTCCTCGCAGTTGGCCGTATAGATGGTTCTCGGAAAGAAGAGGTCCGTCTGAGACGTGAAGTAGCGCGTGAATCTCGCGCTCACTGACAACCCGAGCACGGCCCCGGCCATGAAGATGACAAGGAAAGATACAACCTTCATGAGCCCGATCGTCCAATCCTTCTTCCTCGGAGAAGGAGGAAAGAAATCATCCACTTCGAACGTCTTCGCCTTCATCTGCTCCGGCTTCATCCTGCTACTACACATACCAATCCCTCAAATCAAAACCCTGCTCACTCCCTTACACCCCCAAATCCCCCAAATTCGACGAAATCGATCAGAAAACCCTAAAAAAAAAAATCCCCACAAAAAGACGAAAAATCAACCAATCAACAGCTCTCCACCTCGCAATCTAAATCGATGGCGATGAATCTTGGGATATCCACGGGATCGAGGATTCCAAAGGAGAGACGGACAAGGAGCGGTCTCGAAATCTCCGAACGGATTAGGGATTTGAACGAAGAGATCGTTCGTATCGGAGAGATGGGTGATGAATGGGGGGAGTCTTATAAAGGGAAAGGTGAAGAGTTTCAAAAGACGCGGAGATATTGCTGGGTTTTTTGCCGTGTTTTTTTTTTTTCCTAATGTTTTTCATTTCCGTTCCACTTTCCGACCTCGTTGCCGTCACGTGAACACCCTCCCATCCACCGTGAATCCGCCTCGAGATTTGCGCTCCATTAATCCAATTAAAAAAAAACACTTGAAAATTTGATCCGAATTAATTAAGACGATTAATTAACTCAGAATGCAATCATGGATCTTTTCTTCGCGTTCGCTAACCTTCCAACGGTCATGTCGGAAAACGAGAACGGAACGTGTTTGCTTTAAGATCAGTTTTATTACTTTAGACCAGATCTCGAGGCAGGGTATAGTGGACTGGTCCACTAACGGATGTTGACTCGGGATCCAATCTCGATCCAGGCCGAGTCTGATGTGGTGGTCCGTGGACAAGACTCGAACGGGTCCACTCAAGAAACAGCGGCGAAGAAGGACATAAATTCGGTCAACGAGGTAAGGTTGACCACTTGTGTGAACGAATCACGAAGCAATTGGGTACACTCTTTGATTCAGTCAAGCTTTAAACTTGAAGGTACTTTCACAAATAACACCTTTTATAATAGCATCCGTTTATTATGAAAAGTGCTAACACTCTTTTGTTGTATGTCATTAGTAATAAAGGTGTATACTTGTTCATATCTCTTAACATCATCAATGTTTGATGTTAAGCTCCATTATTGTATATGTGGGCCTGTTTACCTTTGTATTTTTATGCATATTATTAACACAGATGTTATCTTAATATATTATGCTTGTCATATATTCAGGATTAATTCCTCTGTAATGCCCAAATTAGTTCCTTTATTATAACAAATCGGCACTTTCGATCTCTTTAATATAATTTGAGCCCTAAGGGTCCCTCTACTTTCATGATTGAGAGCAGACTGTATACTTTGTCCTCCTGCTTACATTCCTTCCGTAGAAAATCACGTCTTGTTGCGTCAATTTGTCGTATGACCCAATCCGGCAACTGATGAATGGAAATCTAATAGTTTGGACTTGCTGAAACGATCGAGTTTATCATGATTAATCTCCCACTTCCCTTACTGTCACTCTACAAAACCGTACATGAGATTTTCTTTTCATAAGGCTCCTCGTTCAATTCTTTTGAAGTAATTTGTCTCATACACTATGGGGATGGTGAGAAGAGATATATTTTACATCCCAGAGGGGCTATAATTGGAGATACCATTGTTTCTGGTACAGAAGTTCCTATATCAATGGGAAATGCCCTACTTTTGAGTGCGGTTTTAACTATTGATTTACGATATTGAAAGTAACTAATTAGGTTTACGCGATCTAATTAGATGTTAAAAATTGACTTCCTTTACATGAGTAAGTTCTAGCTTTGATGTTGTCAATAAGCATTCTTCAATCATTCTTCTTTGGCTTGGCCCCACATAGGATGAATGAAAAGAGAAAATTTAATGGAGAGAATGAATATATTTTCACTCTACTATAAAATGTACAGGAAGCACTTATTTATATACAATTATTGCTGGAAGAAAATATCTATCCTATATGTTACAAAGGATAAGAATAACTAACTTTATAGCTTAAAAGATAAAAACCAACTAGCTAACGTATAAAACAAAGATGCAGATAAGTAAAATGAACCATGAGATGTGCGGGAATAATTCTACATCCCCCCTCAAGTTGGAGTTTGGTGGATGTCAAACAAACCCAACTTGGAAATTAAGTTTTTGAATCGAGGAGCAGCTAAGGTGTGAGATCCAAGATTTTAGTGAAATAAAAAGGGGTTAAAATTTTCCTAAATTAATTCTTAATTAAATTAAGGTGCCAAGGATATATTGGGGATTTAAAGAAAGTACCAAGGGCATCTTGGTAAAAGGGTAAGGAGAAGATCTAAAAAGGAATAAAATGAATTTAAGGATTTAAATTCATTTGATTGATGATTGATTTGTTTTAAGATTGGAAATTCTCTAAATAGATAATGATTTAAACTAAGATGATAATAAGGTTTAAATTGATTTTTGATTGATTTAATTAAATTGGGAAGTATTTAAATTGGAACTTGATTGAGTTTGAATTTAAGGCAAGGAGAAATTTATTTAAATTCCTAATTAGGGGATAAATGGGGCCTTCGGGGACCTATTTATAATTTCGGAAAGAATGGGGTTTTATTTGAAAATGTGTCCCACTCACAAGCAAGAACCTGCATGTAAATTTGGTTTAATTGGAGAAAGGGTGAATAAGTGAAAATTACATTTTAGAGAATTAATGGGGATTTAGTTGGTTAAATCCTATTTAATAATTTTTATTGTTTTGAGGTTGCCAAGGACCTAAGTTGTAATAAAAAATATATATGGGGATTGGAAGGAAGTTTGCCTTATACTCTAAAGGAAGGACCTGCAGGGAATTTTACTGCATTCCAGGGACTTAGAATAAATTTCCAATTTTAATTGAATTGGAGCTAAGACTAATTAAAAGGAAGAACGGGGGCCTTTTGGCAAATAGAGCAGAGAAACCATGCACATGAAAGGTGAGTGGCTGGGATTGAATGTTGTCATGCAAGCATATATATATATATATTTTTTTTTTGAATAAAGGGATAAACCCCATTATATCAAGATAGGACACGTCTGAGGGGATAGTGACTATCACAGGGTTCCACTGGAGGCGCTTGACTTGGCCGATACAGGGATCTGGCTGTCTGCGTGAACCGCCCGAAGGCTTGTCAAGCGGGGCTCAGGTTACCGTCCGCGACTACCAAATCCCACACGAAGCTTATCCATGTGTGTGTGGGCCACACCCACTGGGCGACCCACACCATATGCATTCACTCCGTCACAGAGGAGATTCGAACTTCGAGCCTCTGCACTGGTGTCACGGAGGACGCTTTTGCCTTCGACCAAGAGGCCTTTGGCTCATGCAAGCATATATAAGATAACAATATATAATATATTGTTGTAAAAGTATAAAATGGGAAACTCAGGTGATATATTTCAGAAAGATATAGAGAGAGGAAGAGAGAGAGATAGAGAGAGAGAATTTTCTCCTCAACGGATTAGCCTGAGGGAAACTTTGGGAAATATAGGAATTATTTAATAAAAGTTGGAGAGAAGCCTTGCATGTGTTGGTTGAGCTTATCCGACGACATAGAGGAGTATCCCATGGCTAAACGCATGAATGGAAAATGGGAAGCGGTTATGGGAAGATAAGATCATATCGCAACTAGTGGGATCACGATCTCAACATACCCCTCGTCACGGCGCTCTATAAGTAGAGAGCTCGGTGGATGCCTTTTTTTTTCTGAGACCAGGAGAGAGGAGACCGGTGAGACTGACTGGCGAGGAAAGTCATCGGGCGTGCGTGGAGAACATCTGAACCCATGTCAAGGACTTTAGACCAATTTCATTATGTAATGTTAACTATAAGATTATCTCTAAAATCCTTGTATATAGATTGAAACCAATCCTCCCTCATATCATTGGTCAAGAACAAACTGCTTTTGTTGAAGGTAGGA
This sequence comes from Dioscorea zingiberensis, assembly GCA_026586065.1. Classification (NCBI taxonomy): domain Eukaryota; kingdom Viridiplantae; phylum Streptophyta; class Magnoliopsida; order Dioscoreales; family Dioscoreaceae; genus Dioscorea; species Dioscorea zingiberensis. Next base: position 16,855,604 of record CM048822.1, on the reverse strand, counting down.
GTATTTTTGACAATGTATTTCTTACACAAGAACTTGCACACTCTCTAGAGCACAACACCCGTGATCTCCCAATGATGTTAATAAAAATTGACATGGAAAAAGCTTATGATTTAGTAAGATGGGATGTCATTGTTGCTGTCCTAACAAAAATGAACTTTCCAAGTGCTTGGATAGTTTGGATTAAAGCATGTGTTGAGTCCACTAATATGGCATTTGTCATTAATGGTAAAGTTGGAAAATGGGTGAAACCTGAAGCTGGGCTTCGACAGGGTGATCCAATCTCCCCATATCTATTCATATTAGTATCTCAAATATTGACAAATCTCTTAAACAAAGCACAAATTTTAGGACTTTTAACTGGAGTTAAGATTGATATATCCAAATCAATAAACCATGTACTCTATGCAGATGATTTACTGTTGTGTTGTGCTGCATCTAGGAGAAATGCAAGAACCATTATGCATTGTCTGCAGGTGTATTCCCAATTGACAGGTCAGAGGCCCAATCTCCAAAAATCAAATGTGTTCTTCCCTGATAGGTTCAACAGGAGATTGAGAAGGTCAATCCTTGAAATTCTTGCCATAAAACAAGGTCAGTTCCCCTTTAAATATCTAGGGTGTTGGATCTCCCCAAATAGGATACCTATGAGATATTTTGATTCTTTAGTTGAGTCAGTAAATAGAAAACTAGCCCACTGGAGAAGGAATTCGTTATCCATGGCTGGCAGACTTACTCTGGCCAACTCTACTATCATGTCAATGCCATTATATGGACTCAACACATACGCCATCCCAGATACAATATTGGATAGAATCTCAAAAATTACTAGGAATTTCATCTGGGGTAAGGATAGCAATAATGGTGGTGTCCATCTTGTAGGGTGGAGTACTATCACTCAACCCAAAACTGAGGGAGGTTTGGGTGTTAAAGATCTTAGGAGAATGAAATTCTCTCTTATGGCAAAGCACACTTTAGACTTCATCAATGAGGCTGATAAGTACTGGATTAAATTCATGTTGTATAAATATGGTAAGCTGCACCCATGGGATTGTAAGAAATTTCCAAAAGCCTCAACTGCATTTAAATCATTACAAAAGAATTTGATGCAAATGAGACAGCACATTACTTCTAAGCAAACTTTAGCCACTGATTCCATCCTGTTTGATGTGTGGTTGTATGACATTCCAATTCAGTTTAAACCTACATTTTTAAACATGGATGTGGAGCTAACCCATTTGCAGGTTCACCATATCACTAATGAGCAGAGATGGGATGAGGAGATGATCCAGAATCTATTCTCCCCTGTTGTTTCTCAATCTGTTACAAGTAAAAGAATAATATGGAGCTCTGCAGGAAGAGAGTGGATTTCGCCTCTACATACTGGGGGAAGAAGTCTATCTGCCTCAATATATGAGTCCATCTCAGCGAGAGATGGAGATGAACCTTGGAAGGGATGGAAACAACTCTGGAAGTTGGAGGTGGCCCCAAGGGTGAAGATTTTCTTGTGGAAATTCTTCCATAAAAGCCTGCCAACCAAACAGTGGCTATACATGAGAAACATTGGTCCGCAATCATCATGTCCTATGTGTTCAATTGGAACTGAAACTAGTGGGCATTTATTCTTGGATTGCAGATGTGCAAGACTGACTTGGGAAGAAATAAAAAAGGAAGGTTATCTCAGAGATTGGGATGGGGGTTTAGAGGACCTGCATGAGGGCAATTGGCTCACATCACGTACTCTTGGTGCCCATCAAATGACCAGATGTGAGGGTCCTGTGGTGGCCAATGTACTTTGGCACCTGTGGAAATCAAGATGCATGAAGGTCTTTCAAGGTGTTCAGAGTAGTCCGGAATTGGTGGCCAGAAAAAGCATCTATGCAGCTGAAGAATTCATGAGGAGGGAGATGCCCATTGAAGAGCTCAGCAAGTTGAGACATAGGATATGGAATCAGAAGAACCATGACTATATCATGTTCACAGATGCATCATGGGGAGATCGTAAGTAATGCAGGACTTGGTTATATACTTAGACTAATAGGGGTCATTTCTGCTCTGCAGGTGTAATTGCACAAAAGGCTAATTCAAGCTGTGATGGGGAGCTGAAAGCTGTGAGGGAGGGACTGAAGGTCTTGTTAGCAAATGGTGGAAGACAAGTTACCATCCACACTGACAACATATCCATTGTTAGGATGTTTCAACAAAGAAGAGGAGATAACTGCTGGAAAACAAGGGAAACAACCAGAGAATGTATGGTCCTCCTGCACCAACTAGACCATTGGGAAGCAATATATGTTCCAAGGGAAGAGAACCAAGCTGCTGATTATTTAGCAAAATTAGGAAGAAACACGAGTAGAAACTGGAGGTTTATGAGCATCAATGAGATGCCCCATCAATTACAAAGTTTTGTTATAAGCCTAGAAGACTATGTAAGTTAGTTAGCTGAAGAGCTCTATTTTCACCAAAAAAAAAAAAAAAAAAAACATCTGAACCCATGTCTCCACCTGAGTATCGCCAGGGGACATCAGACGTGAGTGGAGGCTGGTAAGATCCTCCTAAAACTCTATCTACTACCAAGTTATATATGCTTAAACTAGGTGGAGATTAAGAGAATTAACGGAGCCCTATTTATGTTAATTCTTTGCTAAATGTCATGTGGGTTTAGAGTTGGTCTGAACATTATTAGCTTGGTTCTCTGATTCTCAGTGGGCTGTTTTGGTAGCTATAAGAGTGGGTCTGTGGAAAGATCATGAGATTGAGGTGAAGAAGATGTTAGGTGATGATATAAGCTTGGCATTGAAATCTAGACATGAAAACTTGCTTATCTTGTGTACTGGGGGTTTAAAAGAAATGTTAAGTATGTATGGTGGTAGAGTTTTCTGTGGGCTTAGTTGGGTTGATGATCAAGAGCAAGGAGTTGGTTTATTTAGGGTATCTTAGTGGTTGGCAAGGCTAGTGAAGGTGTTGGGATCTGGTTCTTGGAGGAAAAGCATGGTGATGAATGAGTGGATCATAGGGGTGCATAAGATCATGGTTGTTGATCTGATTCTGTTCGGGTTTCTGTCGATTTCTGGGGTAGTTAGGAAGGTTTGGATTCTTATGATTGTTAAAGGAATGAGAGGCTTTGAGGTTGATTAATCTTAAGGTGTGTATAATGTTCAGAGGGATTTTCAGGTGGCTGGAATTATGTGGTTGTGGTGTTGAGTTTTGGAGTTGGATGGAAATAGGTTCTGATGGTGTTCAGTCCAGTATTTTCTTGTGTGGAGTTATGTGCTGGATAGAATTGGTAGTTGAGGTCGGTGTTGATGTGCAGGTGCACAAGTGTGTATTTATTCTCCTTGGTGTATTCTGTGGTTGCTGTTGTTTGTGATTGGGATCTGTGAGGGAATAGAGCTTTGTAGGAGGGTTTAGTTGATGATTAATGTAAGGGGATTTTGATGAATCATTTGACATGAGGTTGGTTCAATGGTATGTGCTAGGAGGCCATGATTTTATGTGAGGTTAAACATGAGAGTTTGGTATTAAAGACTTTGTGAATTGTGTTTTATCATTTCATGTGGAGGAGTAAGGTCTTGTATACTGTTTGGATTAATAGTTGTTGTTAATTCTTGATGTTTAATTTAGTTGGGCAGTGCGTGTCTCCTCCTTGAGTGCATGATCATCGGGTGATGGTTTGAAGGTGTTTAAAAGCATGTACAGGCCTGGTTGATTTGGAAAGGAAGTTTAGAGTTGTTTAGTTGATTGTGTGATGTTTTGATGAGTTATTGAAGGTATTCTGTGTTGTTTTATGAGGATGAGATAGAAGGTTTGGATGGTGAATGAATGTGGGAGGATCTTTGCTGGTTGGTCTTCGCTATAGTAAAACCGTGAGGGTCAAGTTAGTCAAGTAAAGGTTGAGTTGAAACCAGGAATGGCTGCAGCTGGCTGTCCCGTTCAAGGGACAGCTGGGCAGCCTGTAGAACCCCGATAGGGTCGTATAAGGTACCGTTGGAAAGATGAGAAAAAGATCTTTCCAACGAGTATTGGTTCACCTCGATCGGGTTTCTGGATCAAAAGTTATGAGCAGTTATTTGGGACTGCATAGTAATTTCAGGAATTTCGCTTTAATGTTGTTATTAATATTAATAGCCCATTTTGTGTCGGGGATGGTGTTGTGTAGTGATTGTCATTACCAGATATCGACGTGGATGCGTCAGGAGGAGATTCCGTGGAACACCAGGCTTAGTGATTACAAGTTAGTACGCTTGCCTCGTTCCCTTGGACTTATTTTTTTATTTTGATTATTGATATCATACTTGATTATGATTTGGGATGCATGCATGTCTTTTCATAATTTGGTTGGATTGTGGTGCATGTATGTTTGTTTTCAGGATGTTGGCATCCCTAGCTCTTGTTGCCTTCCTCAGCCTCGGATTCTGGAACAGTGAGTCTCAATTTTGGCGAGAGCGCTGGGACGGGACACCTCGACGCTCCTGGTACTCGACCGTGAGGGATAGTACTGCTTGTCCCCGCCACCGGTGGGTCGATCACCACCATGTCGCATATGAGAGAGAGGTGGTTTCTACCGTGGGCTTACGGATTCTGGCTGCCTGGCGGCCTAAGGCTGTGGGATGGTACTGACCGGGGGATGATCTTTTAGATGGACACAGATAGGATAGGGGTTTTACCGTTGACTTTGCCTTTGTGGTATACCCCTAGGTTTCCAGGATACGGGGCGGTGGTCCCACTATTTGTTGACTTCATTTGTGATATGTCTGTTCATATCTTACTTTTTGTGTTCCTTGCAGGGTGCTTACTGAGCTTTCCTTTCGAAAGCTCACTCGTTTGTTTTTCCCTCCTTTTCAGGTCCTCAGGAGCAAGAGGTGTGATTTGAGGGATAGTACGTGGGACGGGCTTGACAAGGTTTAGGACCTCTTATATTTCTTTATTTGTTGATAAGTGAGGCTTTGTAGGACATCTTGTCCTGACATATGTAGGGCATGTATACCCAGATTTGACTATTTTGTGACTTTGATTTTATTTTGATGTATTATGGATTTGTTTTTGTTATCTGCTCTTATTACTGAGGCCTTGTATCCGAGCGGGGCTCGTCTCCACTCGTGCAATTTGCCAATCATTGGCGTGCAGAGGTCCGTGGATCCGGTCGGGCGCTACATAAGGACTTTGTGAACACATCTATTATCTACTCTTGCAAAGAAACATGTTTCCGTTGAATTAATCCTTGTTTAAATTGATCTTGAACTAAGTGACAATTAATGTCGAGGTGCTTAGGATGTTCATGAAAAAGTGGATTAGCCATAATATGAATGGTTGTTCCATTGTCACACCACAATGGAATTGGTTGTTGTTACTCAATTTGGAACTCTTTTAAGATATAAGAAATCCATTGGAGTTCACAAACGGTGGCTGCAAAACTCCTGCTTCAGCTGAGGATCTTGATATGGTAGTCTGTTTCTTCGTCTTCCATGAGATGAGAGTCGATCCAAGGTATATGCAGAACCCTGTCAATGATTGTCGTGTTCCAATACAAGAGGCCCAATCTGCGTCACTGAAAGCTTGTAATTGCATATTATTGTCACTCGGATAGAGTAAGCCTTTGGAAGGACACCCTTTCAAGTATCTTAAAAGATGCATAACAACTTTCCAATGAGCCTGGCAGGGAGAGTGAACAAATTGGCTCAACTGTTGGACGAAATAGTTGATATCAGGTCTGCTTATATTTAAGTAGAGAAGCTTTCCAATCAATCTTCTGTTTTTCTCTGGTTCATCAAGTAAAGGTCCTTTGATGCTGTCAAGTTTCTGTCCCTTTGGCAAAGGAGTAGTAGCAGGTTTGGCGCCAAGAAGCCCTACATCAGTTATGATGTCCAAAAGGTATTTTCTTTGATTGATAATGATGCCTGAAGTCCTCTGGCGATTTCCAACCCAAGTAAATACTTGGCGATACCCAAATTTTGATAGTAAATTGTTGATCTAAGTATTGCTTGACTGAAGTCATATCTTCCTCACAAGTTCCTGTCAATAATATGTCATCTACATAGATCAGTAAAGTTGTGAAGGAAGTGCCATCACTCTTGATGAAAAGGCAATTATCATAAGGTGATTGTCTAAAACCAAGAGCCTTGATTTTATCACAAAATTCTGTATTCCACTGTCTCATTTTAGCCCATAAAGAGATCTCTTTAATTTGCAAACCTGACCAATTTTTGCTTTGGAATACCCTTTAGGTGGCTGCATATACACCTCTTCTTCAAGCTATCCATGCAAGAAGGCATTGTTGATGTCAAGCTAATAAATAGGCCACCATTTGGAAGTAGCTATAGCAAGGCAGATTTACATTGTCACAATTTTGGCAACGGGTGAGAAGCTTTCAAAATAATCAACTCCTTCCAATTGATGAAGACCCTTTGCTACCAATCGAGCCTTGTGCCTATCTATAGTCCCATCAGGTTTCAATTTGAGTTTATATACCCATTTTGAGCCTATTGCTTTCTTCCCTTCAGGAAAACAAGTGAGCTCCCAAGTACCATTATCTTCCAAAGCCTTCATCTCTTGTTCCAAGTACTGGCTTGTTTATAGGAATTTGGTTCTTGTATTCTCGACACATTTGCTAAGAATGACATGTATGCTTTGGAAAGATTCAATACTTGGATGTATGGATAGGTAGAGGTGTATATAAAGTTAGCTTTTGTACCTGCAACTGATTAGGAATCTTGTGCATGGCTCAATAGTAAGATTGGTGACATAATCTTGTAACAAAAAAGGTTTAGATTTGACCCTGGTACTACGCTTAACAAAAGGTTCAGTTCGAAATTTTTTTGAAATCAACGGTTTAACTTGTTCAATTTCAATTTCCTCTCCAAGATTATTGTCAAAAGCATTTCAAAATCATCTTGTTCTGGATATAGAAAATCATTTTGAACCTTTTCTGTGTTTTGAAAATTCTGTGCTAAAATTCCTTGAACTTGTAGTTCATCATTATCATCAATAGGTAGTGGTATGACCCTTGTTTGATCATGCGCAAAAGGTTTAAAATCATTTCTATATGGAAATATTTTTTTTCGTAAAAACGAACATCTCTTTTGATGTGAATCTTGTGATGTTCAAAATCATAAAAATTGAAAGCCTTTTGACCTTGACTAAAACCAATGAAAACACATTTAAAAGCTCTTTTCTCAAATTTGTCCTTATGTGGCATTGTATCATATAACACAAGCAACCAAAGGTTTTAATTTCTCATATTTGTGTGGTTTTTGTAAAAGTAATTCATAGGGTGTTTTCCAATTCAAGGTTGAGGATGGTGTTTTATTGATTATATGAGTTTCCATGAGAATGGATGAACCCCAGAATTTCTTAGGCAAATTGGATTGGAACATAAGGGCCCTTGCTAATTGTAACAAATTTTTGGGCTTTCACTCTACTACACCGTTTTGTTGTGGGGTACATGGGCAAGTTTCTGATGTAATTCAATCCCTTTTTCTGACAATATGAGCTGAAAATTATGATTGAGATTCAGTACCATTGCTAGTTCTTATTTTTTTTTTAATTTTTCTATCATGTTGTGTGGCAATCATATTGAGAAATTGGGTAAAGATGGGTTTGGTCTGTGTTTTGTGCATCATCAAGTAAGTCCAGGTGGCTCTACTGTAGTCATCGACAATGGTGAGAACATATTTAGCTCCTTCAATAGAAATTTGCTTGTAGGGACCCCAAATATCAAGATGTAGGAGCTGCAAGGATGAGTGGTGTTGATTTGGCTAGGGTAAAAGGGCAATCTCTGTTGCTTGGATTTATGACAAATATCACAGGCTGGACTAACCTAAAGATTTTGATTCTTGAGAAAATCAATATGTTGCACAACATTTATTGGATAATGCCTCAATCTTTAATGCCATAAAATAGATTTTGATAAAATATCTTTATTCTCATCAAAACCAGCATTACAAGATGAAACTGACTTGATTGAACTCAAAAACAATCTATCTAGTTTGAAACCAGTCAACAACAACAACAATTAAGCCTTAATCCCATAGTAGATGGGAAGCTATATGAATTCTTTGTCTGCATGTAGCTCATCAAAGACAAGATCCGGATCAAAGATCTAATAAATGTAGGTCCTTAGATACTACCTAGTCCTCGGTCTACCTCTACCCTTCTTTTTACCTTTTATTACCAAACTATCATATTTTTGAATCGGGGCGCCTAGGGGTCTATGACACGTGTCCAAACCATCTTAAACGTCCTTCTTTTATTTTATCTTTAATTGGTGCAACATGCACCTTCTGTCAGATGTGTTCATTTCTAATCTTATCCAATCTTGTATGGCTACACATCCATCTTAACATCCTCATTTCTGCCACATTCATATTCTGGATATGTTGAACTTTAGTTGCCCAATACTCGCTCCCGTATAACATGGTCGGTCTAACTGTCATTTTATAAAACTTTCCCTTCACTTTGTTAGGCATCTTATCACATAAGACACCCGTAGTACTTCTCTATTTCGGCCATCCTGTTCTGATTCTATAGGATACATCTTCATCAATCATCCTATTCTCTTGGAAAATGGAACCTAGATACTTAAAATGGTTACACTTAGGCACTACCACTCCACCTAGTATCACTTCCCCCTCCTACTTTGATTAAAATTACAATGCATATATTCAGTTTTACTTCTACTGAGCCTAAAGCCTCCACTCTTAAGGGTATTCCACCACAATTCTAACTTCTGATTAATTCCATCTCTAGTCTCATCAACTAGGATAATATCATCTGCGAATAACATACACCATGGGATGTCATCTTGGATACAATTAGTTAACTCATCCATTACTAGTGTAAACAAGTATGGGATCAAGACCGATCCCTGATGTAGACCCACTATTATAGGAAACTCCTTCGTATCTCATCCAACTGTTCTCACACTCGTAACTGCTTCTTCGTACATATCCTATAGCATTTATATATTTAACATGAATGTTTTTTTTTCTCCAATGCCCACCAAAAGACTTGGAGTTTCTGTGCCCCTTCCTGAGCCAGGTGATCCTTGAGGATTGCCTCCAATGGTCTTCCTCGAGCCTGATCAGGTTGTCATATTCGATTATGTTTTTCCAAGAGACGCTCTTCCTCTTCGGTGGAAAGCTGTTGTTGCTCGCATATGATGTCTAGCAGGGCTATGTTGTGTAGGAGTTCTTCCTTTCTACTTCATTATGCACACTGTTCCTCTTTATGCCAACTACGGATTCTTCTCTGCAGCAGGGTGAGTTTTTTGGCCCACCTGTATGCTCCGGCTCGGACGTACTCATTCTGTAGCCACTAATCTCTCAGGATGACCCAGAATCCTGCGGACCTGCCCTAGCTTCTATTAAAGCGGAAGGGGTATTGTTTGGGTTCATAGCATCCGCATTCCAATACTATGGGTACATGGTCCGAGCAGATGTGTAGAAGTGCGGTCTGCTAGATGTGGGGTGGGCCATCAACCATTTGAGGGATATGAGAAATCTGTCCAGCCTGATCATGGTTGGTACATGTCTTCCATTGGTCCAAGTGTATTTCCCTCTTATTAGTGGTGGTGGGTCGCATTACAATCAGTAGGTCGCATTTATAATTTGTTGAAATCTTGTTGATCTTGTGTACCCCGGGATCTCATGTTCCTATTCGCTGGTTCCATGGTTGAGTTGAAATCTCCCCCTATCAACCATGGTCCCTACCATCTCCTTCTAATTGTTCTCAATTCTTCCCAAAAAGCCCTTTTCCGGTTAGGTTCGCAGGGTCAATAGACCGTGGTGATCATCCATTTGCTCATATCTGTCGTACATTCCAGGATAACTGTCGCTGAGAAGGTGTATGTGTATTAGAGTTCAAGATCAAAAAGCGGTGAAAGTACCATCCGATGCAAAGATCCTTCAGGTGTGTTATTTGGGCAACAATACTACTTTCTCCTTGTAGAGATTTCCACCCAGTGAGCTCCAAATGCCGTTGTTTATGGCTTGGAGTTTAGTCTCTTGTAGACAAAACACGCCAACCTTTTAGGGCCGCGAATAAAGTCCCTTACTAGGAAGCGCTTTTTTCCGCTTTTGACCCTCATTACATTCCATGTAATGACTTTCATAAGGATACCTTATGTTTCCGGGAGAGGGTTGCTAGAGGCTTAGCTGCCTCCCCATCTCTGAGCATTCCTTTCGGCTTCTGTGAGCCTTAGGTGCCTGAGCACTTGGTCTGCATTACCTTCCAAGTTGTCCAAATGTACTCCTTCCTTCCCTGCAGTTGAGATAATCTCTTCACCCGGCCATTGGGAAAGATGAGAGGTACTATGGTTAGGTTGTGGAGATCATCCTTTTCAGCTTTTTTTTGTTTACCTTTGGTGTTCCTCAAAGACCATGCTGGGGGTTTCTGCACATCCTAGGTTATGGGGGTTCCCTGTGATTTGATTTTCCTAGGTCTTCCTCTCATTTTTGTCAATCGAGGTTGCTCTTCATAGGGTGAGCTAGGTTGATGGTTGATGACTGGGCTCCTCTCTTGCCTTTGTTGGAGTTGATGTGATTCCAGGGGGTCAGAGAGGGTTATATTGTGAATATTTCCTTTGGTGATTATCTCCATGCCTCTTATGTTAGGAGGTTCCAAGGGTTGCCAATACTTTTTAGAGATGTCTTACTTAAGTCTATCATTAGACCATGGGTCATGGTTTTTATGTTTTTATCACTTGGTTTATATTGGGCCCTGATGTAGTTGAAATGCTTCATTAGGCTTTTAGCTTAAAAGGGGGCATTTGCCATTACAGGGGGGGTTCATTTGTCTTGGTGTTGCTGCCATTTGGGCCTCTATAGCTGGGCTTAGTTCTGTTCCAGGTGTTTGGTGTGTTTCAGTGTTTGCTGGGCTCTGGCTCCGTCTTGGTTGGGCTGCTGGAGATGGGCTATTTGTATTATTTGAAATCGGAAATTTGACCTCTCTACGAGTAGGTCGCTTCAATAGTAGGCCTTAATGGGATTTGTGCCCAGCCCATGTTCTGCCCAACCCTCCATGGCTGTTCATTTCTACGTGCTTCGTGCATGTGATTGTAGGGCCTATCTGATCCATTGGCTGGACTGGTCTCTTCAGGGATTGGTGTTGGATTTGTGCCTTGTTGTACCAGCCTAGGTGGACCAAGTTCCTCTTGGGTTCCAACCGAGCCCGGGCCACTTAAGCGTATTCTTTTATTCCTCCACACGGCCGCCATGAAAAGGTCCGCGTTAGCCATGTCCGCTTCTCCAAAGGCCCCTCGCTGCCAAGCGCCCCCATCTTTTGCCGCCACTTCTCACATGCCAAATGTCTATATGCTCGTACACCGCCCGGCCCAATCCCATCGCCGCTTCACTGATCCCATCCGTTGACTTCTTCCCATCTCTGGGGATCGGTTATGGAGAGTGTCTTCCGGTTTCCAAAGCTATATGGCGGTCCGATGGCCGCTCGATGATGGTGGACCGATTACAGTCCTGGCTTGGTCGCCGTTCTCTGATGATTACCCATTTTGGCCGTTCGTCAACTCTTCTTGCTAGAGCATAGTCCTCCTCCACTATGATGGCCTTGCCTTTATACCTTCTGCTGGCGGGTGGTTTCGTTGTGTTCAGCTGGTCATCATCGACCATGTTGCCTCCAACTCCTATTACCGAATAAAGGCGCTTTAAGTTGCCGGGTCGAGTCTCCCCAGCGGACTGTCCTTTCTCTAACTCGAGTAGGTAATTGTATTGGCGGGTCCCCAAGCTGCAATGTATGCTCGATAGCAACCTTCTCGGCCTCCTGATGCGGAGGAGGAGGCAGAGATTGTCCCCATAGGCCCCACTCCGGTTGGGCACATAAACAAGATCTCCGGCGGGTTTCAGGAGCCGCGCCACCAGGTCTCTACTCTAGCAATTCATTGGGAGTTGTTTGATTATTACCCAGTAAGTGGCTCCTTTGGCTTTATACTTTTTCCATAAGTCTGGCGACCAAGGCTCGAACTCAAGGGTAAAAGAGAGTAGACGCAGGGGACCCTTCACCTCCGTTTGTCTTGCAAGCTCAGTGGTTGGGAGCGGGGGTGATTAATCGCCATCGGGAAGGGTTTCACCTCCCAGGCCCAGTGCTCATCTACTAAACATGTTAGTACGTCTCTGATATCTAAAGAGAGGATCATTCCTTCCCGAAGCTCCTTCACGGTGATAATAGAGAAGCGCTTCATGCGCTCCCTCCCTTCCAGAACATCGGAGTCGATGGCCATTGATATGTAGAGGTGCTCCACTTCTTCAACACTGTCTTTTACTATCTCTATGTTGACCATCGCCAGCATTAGGGGAGACTGTTGTATCTTCCTCTTTGGCTTGGGTTTAGATTTGTTTTTGTTGAAGCATTTGTTTTGTTTTGGAGTTGTGGGTTGGGGGGTTGTTCTCCTAACGCAACTGACTGGGCTTTACTTGATCGGGTCATGTTTCGCGGCCTTCCTTACAAAGACCTTTGTGGTCGACCCCGCCATAGTGCCGACAAGTCATCGCGCGATGGCATTCTTCCGCATGGTGACCCGGCTTCAAGCATTGGCTGCACACATTGATTGTGCCTGCCAGAGTGTGGAGGGTTGGCGGCGAGCATCGCGATGATGGAGGCAGTTCCTTCCCGACTGTTCGTGGGCTGTCGGTGGTGCGGTAACTGCGCTTGCGACATACCATCTTCTATCCTTCTTCAGTCTTGTTCATTCTCGGTGAAGGATGCCGGCTGTCTATGTTGTTTGTTCCACCCCTCACTATGTCTGCGTATGATGGGGAGGGGGGGATCTCTCTGGTTGAGTGGCTCGGGTTCCGTCCTGTGGAGGTTTCGGCGGGGCCTTTCTTTTCCATTGTCTTCCATGCTGATATCCTTCATCCCGTCGAATCTCGTGTTTCCTAAAGTCACCTCACCAACGTTCGTCTCATCCTGGGACGATTTGCCCAGAGGCGTTTCCACCATGTTAGGGAAGGTCGACATGGTGTCGGAGATCGTTTCCTCCATCATGCCTAGAGGCATCTTCACCACGTCGGGTTTCGTGCCCCGCGGGAGGGGGGGGGGGAGTTGTCGCCACCGTGCCTGGAATCGTCTCATCTACGGACCATTTAGACTTTTTTTTAATCCTGCCTAAAATGATATTCCAACCTATAGTAGAATTGATGTCATCACAACAATCTCAATGTTCCCCCACCTTCAAGAACCTATGGTACAGTTGATGTCATATAATTAGTCAAGAAAAATAGTGAACACGATAAAATAACCTAGCTCAAATGAGAAGGACATTCACTCTTGTAGACAGATCAAGTGCAGAAAAACATGGCTCAAAATATAAATTTTCACTCACTTGTGTAGAGGATAGGTGATTGCATAAAAACAAGTATTGCCAAATTGATAGAAAAGAAGGCAATTCACTAATCCAACACTAACCAATTGCAACTCTTTCAAAAAAAAAAAAAAAAAAAAAAAAATTAAAAGAAGCATAATAGTAATGAAATTAAAAAACTAAGGATTCATTTAACATTTAAGCACATATCATCAACACAAACCACAAGAAAAATTCAAAGAAAAAACACAAAATCTCTACAAATAACAACATGAAGTTAGCATGCGTTCATAAAGCAGGTCACTACTAATAATCCAAGCATATAAGTAGCTTACTTACAAAACCATTTTAGTAGATGGGGAAAGGCTGTCATTTTAATAATCCAAGCATATAAGCGAGTTAATACGTAACAAAAGTAATTCATAAATCGAATCAAACTCTAAACATAATTCAATCTTCAAAACAATTTTAATAGATGGGAAAGGCTACCACAAAACACAAGTACAAAAAGAAACTCAATAAGTGAATCAGTAAAACAAATATTCATAGGTATTATATAGAAATACTAAGGGAAAACACCTCCACCATACAAATCAGGGCAAAAAGCCACACCAAACATCTAATTAATACAAACCAAAAGTAATTCATAAATCAGAATCAAACTCTAACATAATGCAATCTTCAAAATAATTTTAATAGATCACTACAAGAAAACAACAAAATTGCGACGGGTATTAGTGAGGGCAATATTTCCTTGCAAATCAGCTTAGAAATTTCCATGACGGGTTTCGATGGATATGTATGCCAGAGAATAGTGAGGGAAAAAAGGAATTCTGCTAAAGTTGTGCGGGAAGACGTTGTTGTGCCCCTTGGTGTGGAGTTAGTGAGGGAATTAGCCCTAGCTAATTGGCTAGGGACACATCCCTCGCTAATTTATGATATATCATTTTTGTTATGTGTATAGTGTGAAATTAGTGAGGGATAATTCCCAAGCTAATTAGCCAGTTAAATTCCCCTAGCTAATTTCATGGATTTGTGTTATATACTATGAAATTAGCGAGAGATTTCCCTAGCTAAGTAGCTAGGGACACTCCCTTGCTAATCTCATGATAGAATTTCTGTTACATACCATACTATGAAATTGGCGAGGGGTAGTTCCATTGCTAATTTTTTGTTATATTATATGTAATTAGTGAGGGAACATTCCCTTTCTAATCAGCTAGTGCAATTCTCACGATAATTTCATACTATAGAATTTATGTGTATACTATGAAATCAAGGAAATGATTATTCCCTAGCTAATACCTAACTAATTAGCTAGGGATGGCTCCTGTTAATTTCATGATATATTATATGTAATTACCGAGGAAACAGTCCCTAGCTAATTAGCTAGGGACTGTTCCCTTGCTAATTACATAATGTATCATCAAATTAGCAAAGGAACCGTCCTAGCTAACTAGCTAGGGAATACTCCCTCGCAAATTTCATGATATATAATTGGTGAGGGAATTTATTCCCTAGCTAATTTAATTAATCAGAGAGAAAACTTTGAGTTTAGCTTAGGACTTTATTAAATATCATCATGGTTCTAGTATGAATCGATGTTTCAATTGATTCATGGGGTCTCAACAAGAGAATTCCTATTATATTAATAGCAATTAGTAGAACAAGAGTCGCAAAAAGTACAAAAAAAAACCCTTCATACTTTTCATAAATTCTCACATAAGCCCTTATGGTGAAAAGTGACCATAAATTACCCTGTAGTTTTCCAAAAAGGTGCAACTAGGCCTTTAAAAGTAACACCATTGGCATTAGGGTTTAGGGTATATTTACACGTTTTGATTACCTCAGGGTGATTTTTGAGCCATTGGCCCAAAAAAATAAAAACTAAATTTAGAAAATTATAAAAAAAAAACACACAAAATCTTTGAAAATCCAAAAAAAAAACTTATAAAACTCTAGAAAATCACTTAAATTCCAAAATAATAAATAATTTAAAATAAAAGAAAATCTTTAAAACCCCCAAAAATTAGAAAAACTTCTAAAAAATCGTAATCCATAAAATTGGAAAAAAAATTAGAAAATTCCCAAAAAAAACAAAAAAAAAACCACAAAACTCTTTAAAAAACATAAAAATCTTAAAAATTTGTAAAATGTGCAAGAAAATCCCAAAAAAATTCCACAAAATCCACTAAAAAACTAAAAAAAACTATAAAAAATTGTAAAATATTGAGAAAATTCACAAAAAAAATCCAAAAAAGCCAAAAATTCCAGAGAATTTATTTATTTATTTTTTGATATTTTGGGATTTTTGGGAATTTTTTGAAATTTTCTGGATTTTTTTTGGCAAATTCTGAGATTTTTTAATGAAATTTTTGGATGTTTTACAAATTTTTCTAGTTTTTTTTTTTTGTTTTTTTAGGGGATTTGTGGATTTGTTGGGGATTTTTTTTTGCACTTTTTACAAATTTTTCAGTTTTTTTAAAAGAGTGTTGTGGGTTTTTTTTGGGAAATTTCTAAGTTTATTTTAAGGTTTTTGAATTTTTTTATACCATATCAGCAAATATATTTCCTAAATTTATTTTTCATTGTTTTTGGGTCAATGGATCAAAAATCACCTTGAGATGCTCAAAAGGGTGTAAATATACCATAAACCCTAACGACAAGTTAACGGTGTTACTTTTAAGGGCCTATTTGCACTTTTTTTGAAAACCATAGGGTGAATTTTGGCCATTTTTCACCATAAGGGCATATGTGAGAATTTGTGAGTGTTTTTTTGACCTTTTGATCAATTGTTAATTGTTTCCTTGTGTATCTCTATAC
Source organism: Dioscorea zingiberensis (assembly GCA_026586065.1). Lineage (NCBI taxonomy): Eukaryota > Viridiplantae > Streptophyta > Magnoliopsida > Dioscoreales > Dioscoreaceae > Dioscorea > Dioscorea zingiberensis. The sequence continues at coordinate 16,839,475 of CM048822.1, read as the reverse complement.
CAAACTTGTATATGTGTCTCTGGGTACTCTTTTATCATTTGGTTCAAGAGGAATAGTTCTTTTAGTTCTATGAATCTTTCTAGAGCGTTTTTCTCTTGAATGTCGTTCAAAAAGGTTTCAGAATGTCCACTATTTCACCAATCTGAAAAAGAATAAATGGTTTGATTCTCTTATTTTTCTAACCGAGAGGTCTATAAATCGAGATCTTGATGCATATAGATATAAGTGGTCCAATGGGAGCAAGAATTTTCAGAAACATTTGAAACATTTCATTTCTGAACAAAAGAACCGTTTTCAAGTTGTGGGGAATTGGGGATAGTGGTATTTAGTTTTGGAAACATATTATCGTTAGCGAGGAAAATTAGCGCGGGACACATGTCCCACGGCAAAGTATTATAAGTTAGTTTACGTCATTAGCGACGGACACTGATCCCTCGCAAAGTAATGATATTTAGTGAGGGATTAGAATCCGTCGCTAGTTTTGGCGCCTAATAAGTTCTGTCCGTCTCACTCTCGATCTCCCGAGAACAAGCGCCGTCGGAGCCATTGTCGCCGCCATCGGAGGCATTGTCGCCGCTGTCGAAGCCATTACCTCCACCGCTGCGCAATTTAAAGTTTCCTTGGAGAGAAGATCAAGCGAGGCGTCTCGCCAAGAGAGAGAAGAAGGGCTTGTTTACGCCAAGCCACCGCTTCGGCAACACCCCGCTCATCCGAATCGATAGCCTCTCCAAGAAGAAGGGCTTGTTTCGCGATAAAATTTGCGCTTTTGTCGGTAAATTCCTCGATTCTCTCTTTTTATCCTAGGAAAGCTGCATTTTTTCCATCAAAGTGAGTAACTTGGTTGTGTGTGAGTGAAACCGACTGAATTCCTTGTTGAAGCCAATAATTAGATACACGGATTTGATCCTAGGCATATATTTTCTTCACAATATCTCTGAACATGAGTGATGATGCTTTAATTCATAACATACGTATAGTTTTTAGAGATTTAAACCATTCTATTCTTTCATTGTATTATTAGTTATTAATAAATAAAAATATAAATAACTAATGTTATTAATCGGTTTGTTGGGGGATTTTGGTTGTGTTGTAGGTATTGAAATACAGTCACAGGACTAGGTGTTATTACAGTGAAAAGGATTGAATATTTAGCCATACAAATTAGGTCTTCTTATTTTTTTTTGATCGAAATGAGCTACATAGTAGCTATGGATTAAAAAAAAGAAGAAACTGCGGATTACATCGTCTGTCATAATAAGACGAACTAAGCATTCAGCACTTCTAGCAAAATAAAACAGTTTAACCACACCTTAAACAAGCATTCAACGCTCACAAAAGAGAGAAAAACAGTTAACTAAAAACTTAGCTAATAAGGAACAGAAGCTGTGATCGCTCAAGGCCCCTTCCCTCCGATCCTCTTCTTCCCTTTCTTTTTCTGGACAGCTCCCAGGATCTGAAAACCCTTGCGAGATCGAGACTCCTTTCGTACGCTTTTTTGAAGCTCCCAGAAAGGACGATCATCATCCGTTCCCTCCATCTCCGAGTCCTCCTCCAAGTACTCTGGATCATGTCGAAGTCCAGAGGAAGCTTTATGAGCGTGGAGAGCTTGATCAATTCGCGCCACAAGCAACCGATGATCCTCATCAGGGATCGCGTCTCTCTGATCCAGTGAGGACAATAGCAACAAGGGGGGGGCGACTTTTAAGCTTCCCTTTGACACTCCCATCCACATCCCGATCTGCGGCACCACCCGCCCTGAAGCTTGAAGGGCACGCCTGTGGATTCAAACCAGGAGGCGTGAAGATGAGGGAGCGCCGTAATGAGAAGACCACTCGATCCAAACCTAAACTCCTCTACCACCGGGCCCATCTCACGCCCACACCATCAAACGCGGTCGATGAGGGGATGCAGCGAGGATTTGAAAGGGCTGGCCCACCACGACCTTGGCTACCGCCTCGACCCCGCGCCTCACGGTGGTCACTTCCCACGTGGCTACGCGTCACCATCTCACGATCAACCATCTCCACGTGGCGAGCATCCCACACCGTAGCCAGCTGACCGCCACTGGTGTCCATAGGCGTCGTACGCGGCACACGTGCTGCTGAGTCCCTAGTGCCGCCGCCCCTAGCACCTCTGCGACCACCATCTCGACCACGCCGGCGGAGGGGAGGGTGAAGCCATCCGAAGCCAGGGTCCTCATCCTTCGCCATCTCCACAAGAGGAACAGGCATGGCGTTCTCATCACATTGAACAGTCTGATTCAACGAAGAGCCATCATTGTTCTGGCCAGTCACCGGTGGCTGTCCAGAGGCATGCTCTCGCCGGCTAGAACACGACCATGATTCGTGGCCCACTATTTGACAAGAGTGACAACAAAAGGAGGCATGGATGCGAAGTTTTAGCAAGTATTCTTATCCTATTTTTTTTCTTTTTTAATTTTTAATTATAATTTTCTCTTGACTTGGTTTGTCTTGTCATTATCATAAACATAAAAACTTTTCTTGTTTTCTTTTGCTTCTTTCTTTATTATTATACATTGTATAAAAGAAAATTGAGTGAGTGAGTCTCAATGAGTTTAATGAGAGAAGTCAAGTGCGTGTGTTTGTTTGTTTTCTATTTCGGTTTATTGGCTTTTGGATCCAATTTGTTTGGCTGAAGTCTGAAGACCCAACTGCTTGACTAATGTCTATTGGTACTTATATTATCTTTGGTGTGTTAGGGATATAGTTGATATGCCCTAGACCCAATCTCTTATGTAATAATTTGAACACATTTCAAACAATATGGTTTGATTAATATATGGCATTGCCTTACTTTTGTTATCATATTAAGTGTTTAATATGATAAAGTCCTTGATTAAATTTAGAGACTTGTCATTATGATAGAGATCATAATAATGAGAGTCAAGTCTAAAATGATTTAATCTAAAATTGTTCTTGATCACAGGATCATTAAGAATAGGATATTAGTGATCCGGTTAGATCAATATATGTGTGACAGTCTTTATAAGATAAAGATTAGTTGATCTCATTGACTAAATCACATATATAGATGATGCATATGGAGATATGATCATTGAACTGACTCAATTGAGAATTCCTAATGGTTAATATTACCATAAACTGTCAATAGGATATTCTCTTGAAGAATGAGATATAATAGTTTCTTTGACCTGAGATCATCATAGTAATTAACAAGCTATTTATCATACTTTGATTCTGGACACCTATTGTCCTAGGATGATAGTTGAAAGGATATTGGGTATGATTAAATACTTGCGAGTAATTAATGATTGATCAAGAAGGAATCTGTCAACTCTTGGTAATGAGTTTGAGCTCTATGTTGTCATTATTTATAACGACTAAATTAAGACCTTGGCCAGGGCAAACGAATGAAGAAGAAAAGAGTTTCTTAAGTCATTCGTTGGTCGGTTATAATTAACATGAAACATAGTTGGTAACCTATTGGGATTTGACAGTTCAACCATATCCTAGGGTTGACCCGGAGCTTTATTGACAGAAGGAAAATATTACATTATTCTTCTACAGGTTCTTGAGAGTAATTATATACTTCATGCTATCCGGTCGTTAAGGAGTGTTGCTAGACGCCAACCTTGATTAGTAAATTAGTATGACTAATTTACTACCGCTTAGTATTGAACCTATGGGGTCACACACTAACGAAAGTGTTCTAATCTTTGCTATAGGATTAATTGTTTTATTATTTGATGATTAAATTAGATTATTTAATTTATCAAATAAATAAAATAAATTAGTCCAAATGGAATATTATTATATTCTTTACTAGCATAGAGAATATAATTAATATTAATGGACAAAATGAATAATGATTGGATGTGTTGGTTTTGGGAAAACCAAAAGGTCTTTGGAAGACCAAAGGGTTTTGGGAAAACCAAAAGCCACATGCACTTAATGGCTTTGGGAAAACCAAAGGGTTTTGGGAAAACCAAAAGCCACATGCACTTAATGGTTTTGGGAAACCCAAAAGGTTTTGGGAAGCCCAAAAGCCTCATGGAAATGCCTATATATATATGTAGGCTTGCATATGGGTTAAGACACACAAAAGAGAGAAGAGATACAATCCATCAAGTGAGTTTTGAGAGTCAAAACTATTTGTTTCAATTTGTTCATCGATTCCATTTTGTCAAAGGGTTGATAGCAAAGGTTGGTCTCGGTGTGGATACGCATAGAGTCTTCGCATTATCGAAGAGGTTCGAGAGGAAAAAGGAACTCGCTTCCAAGGTATGTTTTAGATCAGATCTTTAATATGTTAAATAAATTTTAAATGCAAATAGATCTTCCATTGGATTATTTTGCCTTCCGCTGCGTGTTTTGAACACCGAATAATCCTACATGGTGTCCTTGGATTCTCTCTCTGAGTGTCAATTTGGCTGGCAAACCACTTGGTAAAAAGCATTAACCAGCTGTGTCCCTCTTTCATTCATTCATCCATTCTTGTCATGTGATTCTCCACAATAACGATGGTATCCTTTTCCATTGGGGGGTTTAACATGGGTTAAATTTATCTGTTGCTTATGAATCTTGAAACATCTTATGTAGGTATGCAAGCCTTTATTTTTGCATGTGTATTGATTCGGAAGACAATGAATTGGAGATACTAGAAATAATTCATCATTTTGTTGAGATATTAGAGCGTTATTTTGGCAGTTTTGAGTTTATTGCTCTTGTATTGAGCTTTAAATCTCTCCCATGTGGTTACTTGCTTTTAATTATTCATTCTTTTTTCAACTTTTCAGGTTTGTGAGCTGGATTTGATTTTGAATTTCCACAAGGTGATTATTTATAGCACCAAGGATGGTTTGTTAGTCTTTTTGCTCTATTTTTCTCATAGTCTTTGTTGATCATCTAGGAGTATGTAATATTGGATGAAATTCTTATTGCCGTTGAACTTCAGAAGTCCAACAAGAAAACAGTAGCACGACTTATAGCTACACAGGTATCTATTAATTACCTTCTTTTGTGAATCCCCGTGTTCTTGTCTTGTTAAAGAGTGACAGATAGTAGCACGACTTATAGCTGCACAACAACAAATTAAGTCATGTTTTACATGTTCATTCTGAAGAAGCTCTGCTTGTAGATATCCATATGTTATTTATGTGTGTTGCAGCTTTCTTAATTTTATGTAAGGCTATTATCTTGTGGACTGGTTACTTCACCATGAGACACCCAACATTTGTTTTCATGTCTTCTTATGATCTGTAGTTCTCCACTTTTTTCAGTTCCTGGATGCTAGTTTATATCTTATTTAAATCAGCTCGTTAGGTGGCTGCATTTTGTGTTGTTCCTCTTGAAGCACTTGAAAAACATTTTTGAACAAATGGGAATTTTTATAAATAGAGCTTGTGAAATTTTTATATATAACTCTGAACATGAACGCCAACTTTATGATTGGTATATATCACTTAATTGACCTTCATAAATTTGAAATAGAAGTTTTTCTCTTTTTTTTTAACAACTTCTAATTATTCATTTATGTAACCCTGTACTAGGATCAACTATATTAATAAATTGTGGTTTATTCTAGCCAAACAACGAAATAATTTTGTTAACAAAATGTCTGTTTTTGGTTAAATATTCATATTTATAACAAAAAGAAAATAGCATCAGATGAGTTAAGAATATGTCATATATTATTATAGTGTTCCCAATTCTATCAGATATCCAAAATGGTCTAAACTGGCGCCAAGTTCACACGCTATTTTGTGAAGGATGAACCCAATGTATAAGTTCAACTATGAGTTCCAAAAGGCTAGTAAACCAGTTACTAGTAAAGTTTAATCAAATTTTTTTGAAGTTTGTGTTTCTGTTCAGATATATACATCCATTTAAAAGTTTAATCAATTTTATTTCAAGTTTGGGTTTCTTCTCATAATTTGGGTGTTTGTGCGTGTGTGTGTCTGTGAAAATGAATATGAAACTTAGATGACAAGAAGAGAAGGAATTAGGAAATCCTAAATGCATGTGTGTTTGTAGATGCATATCCATATAGTATCTGTCTTGAACTTAGGTAAACATATTCCAATGACTAGTTAGCTAGTGTTATGTTGAAGATATATACTTCTGATTTTTCAACCTACAAGTGTGTATCTTAATATCTATCTTTCTTCTTGCAAGCTGTAATATAATTTATGGAGATTAACATGTGGTTTAATCATGCTTAGGAGTGGTATATAAGTTGAAGTTCAAGATATCTTAGATTAATTCCAGCTCTCTTGTTTATCTAGTTTTATATCATAACTCAAGATCTTTCACTTATGGGCTGGCTCCTAATTAATAATTTTGGACAAATTATGATTGCCGCAATATTTTGAGGCAGGTAATTATGGGAAAGGAAATTATGATTGCCATTTTTATGTTGATATCATCAGGTGCCTCTTGTTTGACAAGTATTTATATTCCTTTTCTTTCTACGCAATATATATACAATCAGTCTAAATTAGGCCTTCAATTAAAAAATCAATTCGAGCTTACTAATCATTTGTATAATTCTTTGTTTTTCACTCTTTTACTAAGCCTATCCCTTATATTAAGCTTATCCACCAGTCTTGTACTAAAATCTGCTCATCATCTTTACAGTTTATTTTAAGTGTTTGTATCCTTTGCAGGCAGAGCAGTGATTCAAGGTTTAGCTCCAATCCATTTTGTTGGAGGGTGTCTAAGACATCTTTGCAAAAGGTAAAACTTGTATATTTTTTTTATAGAATACAATGGAAATAGTCAAAAAAATATCTATGTCCATCTAATGACCATACTCCATGACAGCCTGACTACCTTGCTTAAAGTTGAAAATAATTCTATATCATAATTATGTTGTAGTTTATCACATAAGAGAGCTTTTACAAAACGAGAGGAAAAAAGCGCACACTACATTCATGTTTTCATGTTCTAATATGCATACATATTACAAGAAACAAGGTGTTAAAGTCAACACCAAACCCAACTAACACATCTAACTTTTTCAAAAAGTAGATTTTACAAAACATGGCAGCTAATTCATCTTTCACAAAACAGGGAAGATAATTTATCTTTTCTAAAGAAATTTCAGACTTTAACACTCCTTGAAATTTCTTTTTGAGACTCCAATCCTTGATCTCAGTTTTTTAAACTTATCTTTACTCAATGCTTTGGTCATAATGTTTGCAAGTTGTTCATTAGTGTAACAGTGCTTTAGCTCAACTTCTTTAAGTCTTTCGGCTTCTCTAATAGCATGATACTTGACATTTATATGCTTTGTTCTTCCATGTTGAACTGGGTTCTTGGACATGGCAATGATTGATTTATTATCAACCCAAATTGTTGTAGCTTTATTTTGAACTTGTCCCAGATCTAATAAGATTTTTCTCAACCAAATTGCTTGATTTATTGCTCTAGCTACTGAAACATATTATGCTTCAGCTGAGAATTGAGCTACAACTTCTTGTTTCTTAGAATTCCAGCAAAAGACACCACTACCAAAAGAAAATTCATAGTCTGATGTACTCTTAGAATCATCAACACTTCCTGCCCAATCACTATCTGCAAAACCAATAAGATCATGACTTTCCCTTCTTGAGAATAGAACACCATAATCAGTAGAGCCTCTAATATATCTCAACACTCTCTTTGTTGCATAAAGATGAGCCCTTGCTTGGTGAATGCATAAATCCATAAAGCAAGCTAGCAGCATACATAATGTCAGGTCTTGTTGCAGATAGATATAAGAGACTTCCAATAATGCTTCTGTAATTTGAAGCATCAACCTTGCTTTCCCCATCATTTATGGAAAATTTTACATTAACTGTTAAAGGAGTAGCAACAGATTTTGATTTCTCCATATGAAATTTTTTCAACACTTGCCAAGCATATTTCTGTTGACTGATAAAAATACCATGCTGTAATTGATGAATTTCAATCCCAAGGAAATAACTCATTTCACCAAGATCTGACATTTCAAACTCCATTTCCATAAATTGCTTGAAATTCAAAATCATAGCTGAGTCACCACCTGTAATCAGCAAATCATCATCATATAAGGAGACTATAAGCTGAATTTGATGATCTTCACCTTTTTTAACATAAAGAGTGGCCTCATTTTTGCTCCTTTCAAACCCATTCTGCTGCATACCATACCAAGTTCTTGGAGCTTGTTTAAGGCCATATAGAGCTTTGATAAGCCTATACACCTTGGTTTCACTACCAACAACTTCAAAACCTTCAGGCTGCTCAACAAATATTTCTTCATTTAGAGCCATTTAGAAAAGTAGATTTAACATCAAGATGAAAGATTTTCCATCCAAACTTGGCTGCAAGAGTAACCAACATTCTAATTGTATCATGCCTTGCCACAAGAACAAAAGTGTCAGTATAATCTATGCCTAGCTGTTATGAATAACCCTTGGCCACAAGTCTTGCTTTCAACTTGTTTACAGAACCATTTGGATTCATTTTGGTTCTATAAACCCACTTGATACCAATGACTTTCTGATTTTGAGGTATGTCAACAAGTTTCCAAGTGGAGTTCTTCTCAATCATACGCATCTCCTCCTCCATTACTGCTCTCCAACCATCATCAACAACTGCATCTACATAGCTTACTGGTTCAAGCTTTACAAAACTACATTTCTCATAAATTTCTTCAAGTGTTCTTGTGCCTCTAATGAGAACTTCATCATCATAACTTGAACCATCATCATCTTGTTCATGGGGTAAACTAATCAGATTATCAACCTGATTGGAACATTTAACTTCATGTCTTTCCCAATTCCATTTTGCAGCTTCATCAACCTTCACATCTCTGCTCACTTGAACCTTAGTAGTCTTCAAATTTAGAACTCTATAGCCTTTTTGTGATGCTACTATACCCAAGAAAGATACCAACATTAGCTTCTTTTTTTTTGTCTAATTTATCCCTTTGCACATTAGGAACATGAGCATAACAAACACTCCCAAAAATTTTCAAGTGATCAATAGAAGGCTAGAAACCATGCCATACTTCATGAGGAATCCTTCCTTTTAAAGATTTTGTAGGCAGAAGATTCAAATGATATACTGAGGTATTGACTACTTCATCCCAAAGCTTTTTTGGCAAAGATTTTTCATACAAGAGGCACCTGGACATCTCCATGATAGTTCTATTTTTCCTTTCACTTACTCCATTTTGTTGAGGAGTGTAACGAACAGTTAGTTGATGTTGAATGCCATGCTTGTCACAAAACATCTTGAATTTGGAACAAGTATATTCACCCCATTATCAGTTCTTAGCATCTTGATGCTATGACCTGTCTGCTTCTGTAGAGAGCTTTAAAGCTTGTAAAATGGCTCAAAACTTAAGATTTTTGTTTAAGAAAATAAACCCAACACATTCTTGAATAGACATCTATAAAAATTAAGAAATATCTGCTTCCATTTAGGGATTCAACACTCATTGGTCCACACACATCAGAGTGGATGAGCTGCAATTTTTCTGTGGCTCTCCAATTGCTGTCTCCAAATAGCAGCTTTGTATTCTTGCCCATTTGACATACTTCACACACATGAACAACATCATTTATAGTAGGCAAATCAGCAACAAGGTTCTTTTCATGCATTTGCTTTAAAGTCGAGTAACTAAAATGACCAAATCTTTTATGTCACAAGCATGAATCATCAACTGAACTAGCATAAGCATGTATGGAGGTCCATTTCCAATCTATTGGAAAACTCTTGTCTTTCATGGCAACAGTCATTAAATGAGTACCAGTAGGATCATGTATAATGCAAGACATTTTTTCAAAGTTCAAGGAAAAACCTCTCTCTAGTATTTGACCCACACTTAAAAGATTCTGACTTATCTCAGGTATATAAAGCACATCAGAAATGAGCTTGATACCTGATGGTGTGCTAATGGCTGCTGTACCTTTTCCCTTCACATTCAAGTACTCTCCATTACCCACTTTCACTTTTGAGCTGCAGGTTGTGTCCAAATGCTTGAAAACTTAAACATCAAATGTCATATAACTTGTGCGGCTACTATCAACAAGCCAAGAATTGTTGGTGTTACCTGATGATTGACAGGTTACAACAAACAACTTCTCCTATGCTTGAGGTTCATTTTCTGCCAATTAAGCTTGCTGCCTTTGCTGATTTTCTTTGCTTTTACACACCTTTTCAACATGTCCAAGTTGATTGCAGGCTTTGTACTTCACATTTGGCCTCCACAAGCAATAATTTTCAGAGTGGTTTTCCTTTTTGCAATGAGGACATGGAGGAAACTTCCCCTTTTTTCCTCTTTTGCTTCCTTGTCCCTCATTCTTCTCATTTTCTTTTTTACTCACCAAAGTGCTTCCTTTCTCCACCTTGAGGAACTTTTCCCTTTTTCTTTGCAAGAAAAGCCCCTTCATTACTAGTTTCTTGTCTCATTAATCTTCTCTGCTCTTGAGCTTGAAAAGTATGAACAAGCTCAGCCAAAGAAATCTTGGTTAAATCTTTTGAGTCTTCAAGTGAGGAAATCTTAGACTCAAATCTTTCTGGCAGACTCACTAAAACTTTCTCTACAACCCTTTCATCTTTTAGGTCCTCACCAAGAAGTCTGATTTTTTTAACAACTTCCATCAACTTGCCTGCAAACTTCTTTATGGACTCATTATCTTTCATATTCAACACTTGAAATTGTCTCTTTAAATTCAGAATCTGCATTTGTCTGGTTCTGTTACTACCCATATACATCTCCTTGAGCTTGTCCTAGGCTTCTTTTGCTGTTTCACAATCCATGATCCTAAAAAAAAATTGATTCTGAAACAGCATCATGAATGATAGACAAAGCCCTTGGAGCTTTTGTCTTTTCTTCTTCATGAGCCCTAATCTGATTGAGTGTTGGGTTGTCTCCAAGAGGTGGTATTTCTCTCTTAGCTTCAACCCACTGCAAAAAACCAACACCTCTCAAGTAAGCCTTTATTTTGACAACCCAAACTTGGTAATTTTCACCATTAAAAGTTGGAGGTGAAAGATTTGATATGCTACTGTAAGCCATAAAGATTTAAAGTCTGGTTTTTGAGGTTTTTGTGGAGGAAGCCTTGCTGGTTTTCTTTCTTGGTCACTCACAGTCCCATAAGATCTATGAGAGCTTTGATACCATGTTGTAGTGTATCACATAAGAAAGCTTTTAGGAAAAAAACACACACTACATTCATGTTTTCATGTTCTGATATGCATACATATTACAAGAAACAAGGTGTTAAAGTCAACACCAAACCCAACTAACACATCTAACTTTTTCAAAAAGTAGATTTCACATAACAAGGCAGCTAATTCATCTTTCACAAAACAGGGCAGCTAATTTATCTTTTCTAAAGAAATTTCAGACTTTAACAAATTAAAATCCTCTGAATCATCAATTGTATTAGTATCTTTTGAGTGGTTTTATGATGTTACTTGGTTGATTGCAACTGATTTACATTTATCAGATGTTAGAAAGATTTAGACAATACTTCTCTTCAAAGTATCTGTGTTTCTATTGAATTTTAAGGTTTTTTTTTAGCCTTAGGTTTCTAATTTCAATTTTGTTTTAGAAACTGCTTTGTTTCTTAATATTTGGATAGATGGATCTATGCAATCTGTTTTTATTCAAACATTACCCAACAATGCAGTTCATAAACAAAATAAAAGTTATAAATAAATAGCTAATGAAAAATTCATCCTATGAACTCTAATATAACATTTGATGACTCGCACAACCACTTAAAAAGAATGGTTCTTACAAGTGAAACACAAAAACAATAAACTCTAAACTCCTCACATTCATCCAATGTTTTTTTTATTTCTAGGCTTAATATGGCAAGAATTTGGTCGCCATTAATGACTAAATTAAGAACAAGAATACATCAAATGATAAATAAGATTCATCCTCCTCCTCTTCCTCCTCCTTCTTCCTTTCTTCTTCAAATTTTTGCATGCAAGTATGCAAGAGAAGAGAAGAGGAGAGAGAGAATGGAATGCGTGATAAAATATAATCATAAGACAATGCCGTTATTTGGTGATCATGCACTTGCATGCAAAACAACTTGAAGAAGAGAGGAAGAAGGAGGAGGAAGACGAGGAGGATGAATCTTATTTACCATTTAATGTATTCTTGTTCTTAATTTAGTTATTAATGGTGGCCAAATTCTTGCCAGATTAAGCCTAGAAATCAAAAACATTGGATGAATGTGGAGGAGTTCAGAGTGTTGTTTGTGTTCTTGCATTGTAGGCTGACAAGTCATCAAATGTTACATAGATTGATTAGATTCCTCGTTTGTTGACCATGTTTTCCTTACAAACTCTGGAACCGAAGCAAATAATGTGGCTATAAAATTTTACAGAAAGTTTCAGAGATATTCACAAGTCCTGATGAGAAAAACAAGAAACTGAGTTTGTTTGTTTGTTTTAATCATAAATGTTAGTGCTGAACCAGGTTAGTTGGCATCATTTGACACATGGTGATGTGGCAGAAGCTGAGGTGGCAAGTTGACAAAGTCAAATCATGCTAGAGGACTTCACAGAAACCTTGAAGACTTTATGGAACCAGCTTTGGCAAGAAGCTATGATGGGAGCTGACCAAGTCAAGACAACAAGACATGGCTGACAAGTCAACGGCATTGAAGACATTCCACATAAGAAGAAGATATTTCTGGAGCTATAGTTGGAAGATTTGATTGAGAGTTGATTTGGAGACTCCATTTTTGGAAGGAAGCATCATCAAAGGCTGATGCGAATCAAAGTTTGAAGACTCCATAACAGGAAGATTGATTTAAGATTGCATGAATGCTAATTGAAGATCTCATGCAAAGGTTCTACATAATACAGCTGATTGATGATAGGATTGGAGGCTAGATTTGGCAACTAATATGTGATGAGGTAATTGATGCAAGCCAAATCAGGAAGACCATATTTGGTAAGTAAATATGGTGGAGCATGATAGGCCAAGTTGTGGTGAATCAAGACCAAGTTTGGAAAGAGATTGGTGGAGCCAATCTAACAGCTCAACCTTGTGTAAAATCCGGGGTTTTCAGAGAATAAATTTTTCTTTGATTGTGCAAGAAGTTACTTTTAATTTGAATAGAAGGATTTAAAAATTTTCCCTCTAAATTAATTTTCTTAAAATGCAAAGGGGGCATTTTGGGGATTTACAAGCTCAAGGGCAATTGGTAAAATGGGCAAGAGAGAGATTGAAGAGAATAAATAAATTATTCATAATTTATTTAATTTTGAAAAGGGATTAATTTAAATAAATTTGGAAGTTACCAATCTATTTAAATGAGGAAACTCTCCAATTATCATGATTGGCCTAAAAAGGGAAATGGAGAATATAATTAAATCAAGGTTGATTTAATGTAAAGTTGAGAATATCCTAAGATGGTATGATTTGGGATTAATTAAGGAAAGAGAGGGAAATTGAATTATAAATCTAAATTAATAGATTGCCAAGGACTTAAAAGAAATTTTATAAAGATTGAGGGCTATAAAGTAAAAGAAGTTGTCTCTGGCGAGGGACCTAAGTATAATTTAGAAGAGATAAGGGACTTTAAGGAAATAGACTCTCTCACATAGTCCAGGGATCTTCATGCGAAAATAAAGAGAATGGGGGGTTAAAATATAAAAACCAATGTAAAATAGAGACAAAGCGAGGGCTACTTAGTAAAAAGGGCACAATGGCCATGCACGTGAGAGGATTTGCTCAAATAGATGGCTAAGATCTAAAGTACCAATCTTGGTACTTGATCTAGCGGCGTAGGGAGCTTCACGGCTGAGCGCATGGAGAGGAGCTGATCTCGCGCTCAGCCATCTTTTCCCCGCCAGCGCTCGCCCGCGCTTCTACCCCAGTTCGCCCGGATTTGATATCGGCCAGAGATGGAAAGAGGTGAGCGATATCGCGCACCCGATCCTCAATCAAGGGAATGCGATCTTCTTCCTCTCGCCCTCGGCTCCCTATAAAAGTCGTGCGCGAGAGAACCCTAACGCACTTCTTTCTCTCCGTTCGCCACCACTGACCTGGGTTGCACCGATTAGATCTCGCGGCCAGCAACCCCTGGAGTTCAGCAGGGCTGGTGGAACCTGATCGTCATCGACAGCGCGCAGCTATTCGTTGCGGAACGGCCGGGATCCTATAACCTCGCCGGAAGGTCACGGGAAAGCCGCGAGGGAAGCACAGCTGGGACGTTGTGATTTTCGAGAATTGCTCAGAGCTTGGTGAGTGCCCTGTCCCTGAGTTTTCAAGTGAAATATTTCCTCTAATCTTCAGATAGATTTTATGGAGTTATTGTTAAATATTGGTGCAACTAACGCATGCATGGGTTCATTGGAGGAACCTAGATGATTAGAATGGACAAGGAGGTCAGGTCTTGCTAGACTGGTCATATATGCCTTTAGTTGTAGTCTAGACTTATAGATGATAAGCTTCATCCTCTTGCAGGCCATCTGATCCAGAGGTTGTGTAGAGTTGCATTGTTTTGATATTAACATTGTTCTATGGCCATAGAATAAACTAGAAAGAGAAGAGGCCGAGAGCGTCTTCAACAATGGTAAATTAAACTTCTGGAAAACTGTAAAAAATATACTAGATAATGTAGAGCCCAAGTGTCTTAGTGAGTATGGGAAGGATGAACCTATTAAGTAAGCACAGACTGAGAGGGGGAAACCTGTTGGAGATGGAGACATGAGTTTGTGCTTGTGATTAACCCCCAGGCTTGCTTCTAGAATGGACACAAACCAAGAATAGAGTTGTGTTGGATGGTTAGTTAATACACAGGTGCTGCAATCATTGGTTGCAGGTTGGCATGCAATGTGAAATTTTATTAGGAATTACTAAAGGCATGTTAGAGAGTTGCCAGGATCACATATAATGGGTGTGGAGAGAGAGAGAGTTGGCCTAGTGTGCATGAGTTCTATAAGCTCGGATTCAACTAAGCCAGTTAGAGGAGAGGTTCAGGTGTTTGGTATTATTATTTCATGTGTGGATTATGGAATGACTATTGATGCTAGCTGGTCTCAAAGAATTTTAATTGTTGTAAGGGTATAAGAACAGTGAATAAATTGTTTTCATTGCATGTTTTGAGACACTAGGGGTTTGCTGGATTCATGGTTTGAAGAGACTTTTATGAAAGGCTGTTATAATTTAGTTTCCATTGATAAAGGAATGAATGTGGAGATTGGATGAAGTTGATTTAGTGTTGGGTTCTGATCCAGTTGTAGAAGAGAGGGGAGTTTGTGGTTTAGATAGTGAAGGCCTGGATTCTGTATGAGACTACCTGTATGGTGTTGTTGGGTTATAGGTTCAAGAAATAGAAAGAAAATTATGGGTGCAAGGTCACGGATGCCTTGACAGATTCATAATAGATTTTGCAAATTAATAGAAGATGAAGCTTGTCTCATGTGTGTTAATATGAATTGTGTTCAAGGTTTATTAGCTAGATGATGGTAATGAAGTGGAGTATGTGTGTGAAGGGTTGTCTTTCTTTTATGCATGTATGATCAGAGTCTGGAGGATTTGTTCAGTCAGGTATAGCTGTTAGTATACTTTTTAGTGTCTGTTTTAGAGAGGGAATGGTTCATAGGGTGATCATGAATTGGAGGTGGGAAACTATGGTTCATGTATGGTTTTGAAGGTTGACTAGGGTGCTGAATTGGACTGTGTACCAGGCCTGTTATTGGGCGTGTGAACATTGAGGCTTCTGTGAGTGTGAGCAGGCATGTGATTGTGGATGACCCATGGCTTGGTGAATTGATTTTAGCTGGGGTTTGTTGAGGTTTGAAACCTGGGTGTCTTAGTAATTGACAACAGTGGAGGTTCTATTGAATGAACTAGTTGAGCTGGAGGCTTGAGTGGTGACTTGTCCATAAGAATCTATGATTTTATGTGAGGTTTAGTGAGTTAATGTCAATTTAAGGCTGCTGTCTGGCTGCCGACTTTAACTGAAAACTGGGTTATGTGTAGATGTTGGGTAGGGTCGTATAAGGTACCGTTGGAAAGATGAGGAAGAGATCTTTCCAACGCGCCCCTGGATCAACTCAAATGGACTCCTGGATCAAAAGTTATGGACAGTTCTTTGGGACTGCGCATTAATTTCAGGAATTGGGCATTAATGCTATTATTAAATATTGATAAGTCACTTTGTGATGGAAATGATACTGAGTCATGATTATCATTATCAGATATCGACGTGGATGCGTCGGGAAGAGATTCCGTGGAACACCAGGCTTAGTGATTACAGGTAAGTACTTCTGTCTACTACCCCACTCTTCGGAGTGTTCTTGATTTTTGTTATTGCCATGTTTGTTCTTGTAAGTTACTCTTGCCTAGATTCCACCCATTGTCTGGGTTTCTTGATTTGCTAAATGCTGGTTGTTGGCATGTCTTTCATTGTGACACCTTGCCTTGTTTTCATACATGCTTTTATGATTTTGTTGATATCTTTCTTTAGCATGTGTGATTGATTTGGGATGTTGGAATCCCTATGTGTTCTGTTCTTCGTCCCGGACTCAGTGGAGCAGGTGAGCTCCTTTTTGTGGACATTAGGGGCCGGGACACCACCTGGTGTACTCGGTATTGCCATGCCGTGAGGGATCGATACTCACGGCTGTCCACGCTGATCGATTGGGGTCGATCGGCTGACCATGTCGGAAACGTGAGAGGCGGTGGCGCTAGGCATACCTAATTCGAGGGCCGTAGCGGCCGGATGGTCGCTTTCTCGGCGAGTTCGGCCGATGGTAATTGGCGGGGAGACCTTTTGTGGAGCTTCCGTTGGAACTCTTAGCTAGGAGTCATTATCTTGTTTATTTTTGTGATAGACTCCTAGGGCTTGCTTTTGGCGGGCGTGCCCCGAAGTTTGCTGATATTCATTTTGTTGATATCATATTTCTTGAACCCGCATAGGGTACTTATCGAAAGCTTTCCATTCGAAAAGCTCATGCACTTGTTTTCTTCCCCGCTTACGTATCCTAAGGCGTAGGACATTAGTAATGCTGGAGCCGAAATGCCGTCGTGGGCTGTGATTTGCAGAGGTCCGAGGACCTTGTCTATCTTTCTGTTTTGAGTGAGATATTATTTTCTGTAGGTCCCCTTAGGGTCTGGTATTGTAGGGTACTTGAACCCTTGATATTTATTTTCTCCGCTGAACTCTGTTATTTTGAATAAATTAAGTTGTTATTTTGCATTATCTGCTTACACACTTAGGCCTTGTATCCGGGTGGGGCCCGTCTCTACTCGGCTACGGCCGGTCTGCACACGTGCCCGAGGTCCCGGGATCGGGTCGGGGCGTTACAGATTAAGGTGGTATCAGAGCACATGCAGATAATGGACACCCTAGTTGCCCTAGTGACTTAGTCAAGTAGTTGAACTGAGAGTTGGGCCGGGTAGTTTAGACTGACACTTTCTTAAACGTTTCGTAGGAAGTTGATTGGTTGACGAGGAACTAACCCTGTGAACTGTTTGCAGAGATAGTATGTTACGTGGACGTGGTGGGCCTGGGGAGGCGGGGCAGGGGCGACCTACGCCCGAGAGGAGGTGCCCCAGCCCCCGGTTGGTGTAATGCCCCAGCCTCAGACGGATGATGTACCCTTGCCTCAGGTGGACGAGATACCACCACCATTTGGGGCTGAGATGGAGGTTGAGCAGGAGCAGCCTGCTCAATCTGATGTTGGAGGGCCTCAGGTTGCAGGCCCAGGACTGAGGGAGGAGGTGCCTCCCGTTCGGATGCTTGATCTCATGCGAGAAATGATGGGGTACATCCAAGAGCAGAGACAACAACACCATGCACCGCCCCCTCCACCTGCCACACCGGCTGCCGGCCGTGGTTTGATAGCAGAGATCAGAAGGCCATCACCACAGCCTTTTGATGGAGCCGCAGACCCACAGGCGGCTGAGTTATGGATTAGAGAATTGGAAAGGACATTTGAGATGTACCAAGCTGATGATGTTGACAGAGTTAGGATGTACCGCATATCGATGCGTGGGCATGCGTAAGACCGGTACACAGGTGAGGTGCTTTGAGGAACGGTGTACCATTTCAGACTTGGGAGGAATTCAAGAAGGCGTTCTTTGCCAAGTATTTCTCTAGAGGAAGACTGTTACTGATGGCTCAAGAGTTCAACAACTTGGTTCAAGGTGGTATGACCGTGGAACAGTATGAGATTGAGTTCGATAGACTGGCCCGATTCCTTCCTGATATGGTGCCTACTGAAGAAAGCAAAGTAAGAAAGTTTGAAATGGGACTGAGGCCTTCACTGAAAAAGATAGTATCCAGTCACTTGTGCACCACCTATGCTGACCTGGTGACCCGTGCCAAATATATTGATGCATCCTGCCAGACCGATCCTCAGCCAACAAAGAAAGAGAAGAAAGACAAGGGACAGAGCAACAGACAGGGACAGTCTGGAGGAAAAAGCTCTGGCAAGTCAAGGACTGAACATAAGTATCAACCATATGGCAAGCCTCTTGAATCATCAGTAGCCTCAGGAGGTGGAGGATCTTCCACTGGTGGGTCACGACAATTGAAATGTCCTATATGCGGAGGACCGCACAAAGCGGTATTAATGTGGCGTGTTACTGGAGATTGTTTTGTATGTGGTAGCTTAGAACACCGCATAGCACAGTGCCCCCAGATCGAGCATGGAGTCAAGCAAGGATCTCAGGGTCCCCAGGAGTCTTTTGGTGCCTCATGATAGTCGAGTGCTCCTGCAGCGGGTCAACAAGGTGGTGACAAGAAGGGGAAGACAACCGGGACAAGTCAGCCACCTTCCTTCAATCGGAGACCAATGACTCATAGACGAGTCTATCATCTTACCACCGAGGAGACACAGGCACCGTTTAAGACCGTGGAAAATGTTGGCCTTGGCCCAGAAATGCAAAGTCTGTCGGAGGTACTCAAAGAGATCCAGCGATGACCGACTACTCAACTCACACCTATTGTAAGCTCGAAGTCATTCGCAATTTGGGGGGTCGACATCTTGGGCCCTTTCCCGATGGCGATGAAGAGGCAGAAGTTTCTCATCGTAGCCATATACTATTTTACCAAGTGGGTGGAGGCAGAGCCGCTGGCAATGATTTCTGAGAGGGCATGCTAGGGCTTCATCTGGAGGTCGATCGTGCCCAAGTTTGGGATCCCCGTAAGCCATATTACAGCTAACAGTAGTAGTTCGATAACCGAGGTTTTCAAAAATTTCTGCTCGGAATTAGAGATCGAGACTAGGCTCACATCGATGACACACCACCAGGCTAACGGCCAAGTCGAAGTCACAAATCGGACCATCTTACAAGGTTTGAAGACCTAGGTGATGCAAGTCGATTCTAGCTGGGTCGACGAGCTCCATAGAACCCCATGGGTATACCGCACTACCACTCGAACCCCCACAGGCGAAACACCATTCAGCTTGACGTTCAAAGTGGAAGCAGTAATCCTGGTCGAAATACAAATCACAACCACCGCGACATGGAGTTTAACCAAGAGGCTAATAACGAGCGACTCCGAGCCGAGGTAGACCTGCTGGAGGAGAAGAGGGATACCGAATCTATCCGAAGTTACACCCTCTTACCGATAGAGAGTCCGACGATTCTTCAACTCAAGAGTAAAGTAAGTTATCTTCCATCCCGACAATATGGTACTGCAAAAGAACATCTTCCTGGGGAATATGAGAAGAGTTGGGAAGTTGACTCCAAACTGGGAGGGGTTATATATTGTAAAAGAGGTCGTACGGCCGGGAACTTATTACCTCATCGACATAGAAGGGCGAGTATTCCCTAGACCTTTCCACTCTGAGCACCTCAGACGATATTATCAATGAATGAGCCCCATCTAATCTCTTCACGTCTTCTCTACGTTCTCGTCTCCAAAGTCCCTTCACTATAAGGGTTGAGACCTAGTGCTCGTTCTCGTCTCTAAAGCCCCTTTGCTACAAGGGTCGAGCCCCGGTACTCATAAAATCGACCCCTCACATTACTTCTCCCGGTGATACCAGTAAACTCAGCAACTTTCCCATGAGCTCCGCCTCGACTCAGCACCTTTTCTACGAGCTTGGCCTCAACTTGGCAGCTCTTCTACAAGCAAGGCCTCGACTCAGCAGCTCTTCTACAAGCAAGGCCTCTACTCTGCAGCTCTTCATGAGCTTGGCCTCTTTTTGGTAGCTCTTCTATAAGCTCGGCCTAGACCTGACAGCTTTTCTACGAGCTCGGTCTCGACTCAGAAGCTCTTCTATGAGCTTGGCCATGACACTTTGGTACTATAGCATGTCCTTGGACAGGGAGGCCTTGCTCTAGTACCCTCTCGAAGAATAAAGTGTCATCGCCGAGTTTGAAAATACGCTTGACGCTTACCCCGAGACGATACCCAAACCATATTAGGAAAGGAGAAATGACAAACATCAGGTAGCAAAATTTATTTCATTTAGAAGGTGCCTCTCGACACCGATTACATAGTTTATGTGCTTTCCTCTTCTCGATGAAGGCGTCTCTCTCGTCCTCCATCTCCTTGATCATTTGTCGCGAGGAGCTCAAGAGGGCCTTTCTTGCTTCCAAGTTGATAACGACCTTTGCCTTGTCCTCTTCAAGGGACCCAATCCTCCATAAGAGCTCATCGACGTGCTGTCGAGATGAAGATCGAGTGGTCTCGCACCCCTTCCATTTGCGCTCGGCATGAGCCCTATCCAACTTCGAAGTCATCATCACCACCTGAAGCTCGTACATCTAATCCTTCAGTTGGTGGATCTCAACCTCGTTCTTCTCCAGGAGCTCGGTAATGGGGCTTGACATGGCACTCTCCTCTTGGAAATGACTCGCAACATGGTCCATTAAAAGATCGACCGACACAAAGAAACAACAGATAATCATACAACCCACACAAAGAGGATACAAAAACCACAATCCTTGGCGCGAAGTAACCTACCGTCATATAGATAAAAGAGAGTCAAGGCGCTAGCTCATCCCTCTCAAGGCTCTGAAAGACGTACTTTATGGCCTATGGGCGAATCACCTCGAAGGCCTCGGATGCCACGACCGCATCAACAAACTGGACCTCCCGGGGAGCCCCAACGGCTGGAGACATCCCTTTTGAGCAGGAGCCTTTGTTTGATCCGAGGCTATGACACCGATCGTGCCAGGAACTGTAACCCCGACCCTCGAAGCTCGGAGGCCAGTGACTACGGCTTGCACCATCTTTTTAACCAGCTCGACAACTCTAGCAATCTTTGCAATGAAGACCTCGTCTTACGCCGATCAAGACGAGGGACCCCGGGGGTCGGTAACTCGCGCGAAGAAGACCCTATCACGACCAAGTCTTTCTCCCGCTCGTCAACACCAGCTGTAAAATAAGAAAATTTTATGAAATCATCTTTCCCTAATTATTTGGTTAATTAATAAAATCTCCCGAACTTGGATTTAATTGGGTTTTATAGAAAATGAGCAGTTTAATTGGTTAATTGCATAATTAGGTTTACTTGATGCTAAGAAGTACCTTTTGGTAATTTTGGAGAAAATGTTCAACCTTAATGAAGACTTGTTGGGTTCATTTTTATTTATTCTTAAGGTTAGGGACAAGAACAAACTTTTGCAAGAAATATCTTTTGATCTAATCTACAATCCCAGAAACTATCTTTTGACCTGATCTACAATCCCAGAAATCCCTCTTTTATCTCTCGTCCTCTCCCTTTTTATTGGACCATGGGAGATCCAAACTTTGAAAATTAGGGTTATCCGAGAGGCCCATGAGGAATCGCAAGGGTTGGGATAAAAAAATCCTAGGAGCTTCAACAATTTCTTGAGGTTTAATTCTTGTTCTTCTTATCCTTTCTAAAATTTGTTGTTGGCCTTCATGACTATATAGGTTATCAGTCCCCAGGATCAACTTTCTCAAGCATGTTCAATTCATTATTTAAAGATGAATAATTCATTAGCATATTTTTACTTAATTATCATGATAGTCAATAACTTATCTGACAAATTAATGATGCCGATTCAAGATGATTTTGATTATATCAAAGCATATCTTCTTCATTATTTTTTATGCATGCCTCTTGAAGTAGATCTCTTAGAAATCATTTTGAGGAGACTCAGCAGATGACCCAATATAGATACTCTTATTAAATTCTCAAATCCTTCTTGATGAACATATTGTTTATTTAATAAGTGTGGGTGGATATCTTTGTTCAGGACTTGGGTTTATGGGACTAGTTGGTATGTTTATTGGGTTTCAGTAATGCTAAGAGAAGGTTGTGTTTTGATAATTAGAGAACGTTGTGTTTTGATAATAGTAGAATAAAAATTGTGCACATGATAATTTATTGAGAAATGAACAAATGGTAGATGTCTACTATGTTGTCTACACCATCACCATATATTACAATTCAATGTTTGACCAGATCCACTAAATAGATGGACCATGGTATTATATTCTAAGCCAGCCAAGATCATCATGAATCACAGAAACAAAGCTTTGAAGATCAAGCTATTTAAATTTAAAAAAATATATATATATCATTTGACAAATGACACGTGTGATGACTAGTGAGTAGTCAAATTTAGTTACTTGATGGCATTCATTCTTTGGGAATAAAGAAATCAATTATGTTGTTTTCCAATCCATAGAGTTCCTGACAGGTCCTTTTCTCTCTAAATATTGGATTGATATAATAATTTCTTAAAAGATAGAAAATGTGTTGGATATTGAAAGTTAATCTTACGGAACTTAAGTGGGCTTATTTATATAAGGTGCATATGGAGGTGGGCTTATGTTATGGAACTATGATTGGCATGGCGGAAATTTCATTTGAGTTGATGATGGTCTATGGGGTTTTCATTATTATCTTTATTATGCACAATAATGGGCATATTTAATAAGTTAGTCCATATAGGGAAGTGTAAATGGGCTCACGGCCTAATTAAGAACGAATATAGTTAATGGGCCCATTTAAGGGGATTTGTTAGCCCATAATATTCAGGGCCCAACAACGGGCCGACCATTATATAGAATAAGTATTCCCTAGGAACTCATACCTATCTTGAGTATGGGCTTTGATTATCAGATATTGACGTAGAGCGGTGAGTCACGTCAGGGAGGGACGATGACTGATCGTTGGACATCCTTACACAACAAGGTAAGTACTCTTGATTGAGTGTTTCGTTGATTTGCTGTAACCATGATATTGCATGTTCCCTTGATGCTTTTGATTTTGCTTTGTTAACCGTATACAAACATACCTACTTTCTTGACTCGTTGGATTTTTGTTTCTATTATTGTGTATGTACGTTGAATTGTTGAATGTTGGTATCCATTTATGTGTGTCTGTTCTTGCTGAGTATGCCTATCTGTTGACCGTCACGTGGCCGTGGAAACACATGAACTTGTGCACCAGCTAGATAGGTGTACGTCAGTTGTTCTTGTGGATTCTTCCACCCGGTGCAGTGGAGCGAGGCTCTAGTAGAGGCTGCCTGTGGCCGAGGGACACCCTCAAGGCCCCGGTAGTCCATGCCGTGGGAGGATACTCGTTGTCCAAATTTTGTCGATTGGGATGATTTGCTGACCGTATCGACACATATGAGAGGTGGCACTACCGACTTTCGACCGATGGTCAATTCTAGCTCAGGCTGATGACTGACCGGGGGATACTTCAAAAGCCTTCTTTGGACTACTCATTCTGTGCTTGAGATTGTAGTTGTTAATGGGAGTCTCTACCATTGTAAATTCTTTGGGGTAGGTTTGAGACTCTCAGATGTTGGTTGGTATGGGGCGTGGTCCCCGCTTGATTGATTGAGTCACATGATTTATTGACTTTCCCTGTTTGGTTTATCATGTTTTCTATTGCATGATTTCATTATACTCCCTGTGGGAGTGCTTATTGAGCTTCCCTTTCGAAAAGTCATCCATTTGTTGACTTATTTTTCAGATCCTGAGGAGTAGCTGACTCTGACATGGGAGTGGTATGTGGGTTGGGAGGCCATTTGCTGAGGTTTGGGAACCTCTTATTTGTTTGGAGTGAGTATGAGATTATGAGGACCCTGATAGGGCCTTCTATGTATTTGATCTTATATGGTATTGAACCCTTTTTATTTCCTACTGCTTTGTAGAATCTGATATTATGATTATATTTTCTTATTATATTTGTTGTTGCTTTATGATTACCTAGTTCTTGTATCCGAGTGGGGCTTATCTCCACTTAGCGTGTGCCTGAGGCCCTGCATTTGGGGTCGTTACGTGACACCAGTAGAGGAATGAGAGCACTGAGATTGAGGCACCAAGTTGGATGTCGAGTCTTCTTCCTCTGTTGGAGGAGAGCTGTCTTTGATGGGAATAGACGAGGTCTCCCGAGTCCTCTTCTTCGGGTAGCTCGATTCCTTAACCGCCCACCTGCTCATGGACTCTCCGGCCAACTTTTTCTTCTTCTTCATCAAGCTTGGGGAAGCAATACCAGCCTCGGACAGGAGGAAGTCGACCAACTTGTTGAGATCCATCCCTTTACCTGGGAGCACACCAAGTATTAGAACACCGTTAAACTTCATTGCGAGAACTGAACTCAGGAGACACCCTACCCATGGCTAGGAAGAGACCATGCTTCCGTAGATTCTCTGAGGTCATCAACTTGTCAAAGGGTGCGGTACAGAAACCTTGGAGAACCTCTAACTGCGCTAATTCCTCAGCCGTCAGCTTGGTCTCATAAGCGGTATTTAATCTAGGTGACCCATAGGAGGTCGGGACTGGCCAAGCATGGTCATAAGAAATGAAGAAAAACTTATACTTCCACTCATGAATGGAGAACGAGGCTCGAGTTAAGAAGGATCTACCACCTCGAGTCGAAAAATAATACCGGCCAGGGGATAAGTGTGACCTTAGAGAGAAAAGAAGACGAAACCAACAGATGGTCAGCTCGTAACCGAAGTGTTGGAAGACCACCAAGAAACCACAGAAGACCCTCCATGAATTAAGCACTAATTGGGTTGGGAATAGATTGTGGAAGGTTAAGATCTCTCGGAGCAAGGGAAGAAAGGGAAGTCGGAGTCCAGTGACCAGTGAATCAAAATAAACCGTAATCTCGCCATCTCGGGGGGAATCTACTCTCTCAGAAGGTGAAGGAACTCTTCATGTAAAGGGGGGTGTGGGTGTGAAGAAATGATAAAATGACGGGATGTTCGGTGGAACTCATTGAAGGTCAAGGAGCTACGGACAATACCTATCCTGATGTCCACCGGCATAGTGGCGGGAGGCCCGGTTTCAGCCTCCGCTGCCCTAACAACTAAGGGAGCGATTTCAATTACCTCAAAAGTGGAACGAAGGGTTGTAGGAGAACCGGGAGCAGAGAGCACTGGAAAATCCTAAGAAGGAAAATGCACATGATGAAGACGAAACCCTAACCCGATGACCCCATTTGAACGATAGAAGTAGGCTCAACGGTTCCGATTCGTCTCTCTCAGATCGACGGCAACGGTCCAGATCTTCCCTCGAAACTGCGCCTCAACGGGGTAATGATACGTGGCCCACTGGGATACCCCCCATCATTACCCGAACTGTTGCACCCCTCATCATTTCAAATGAAGTGTTTTGAAAGGCGAGAAGTCGTGTCCACTCATAAATACTTCACGGTGCTTGAAACAAATATACATCTCTACCCACACAATTCGCCGTGCCTTTTCAACCTCGTTGACTCCTTTCACCATCCTTGGCACCTCAGTTGGGGGAACCTGGAGTCCGTCACAACCCTCACACCTGACAATGCCTCCATCCTCTCCTCATCGAACCAGACCTCGGCTTCGTCCTCCTGGTTGACCACATCTACCATCCTGGCCTGTGGACCTGAAGACCTTGGGAATGATGGGGGGGTGCACAAGTGATACGGCCAAATCCAGGCATACACGTGTCCGCACCTCCACTCCCCTTCCCCCTCCCCTCCCCCCCAAAAAAAAGGCAACCCAGATCCCAAGGGCTGTCGCTCTACCCCCATAGCAAGGCATGGCTCTTGTCATATCGAGGGCAAAAGACATGTCCACACGACAAGGGTCATCATCACAATTAAGGTAGCAGAGGGCGATGGGACAGGGACCAGAACCCAAGGAATGCCAAATAGGGCGAGACCTCGGAAAAAGGGGGTAAGAAACATCTTATGACAAAAACCTCCAACCCATCTTCTTCTATGATGAACCATCCACTGACTTGGGTGTCGGAGTGGAATCAGGGCAAGAGGCCCACCACCCACTTTTTTCTTGTTTGTGTCCCTATCTCTTAGGTGGGAGTCCACAGTATACCGCTTCAGCTCAATCTCTCCACCATGGTCGGTTACCACCCGTTGAAGCTCTCCACCAGCCTCACCCTCAACATCCAGAGCAACTCTATCAATTGCCCTTGACTCCGAGAAATTTGATCCCGAGAGAAGCTCTGCTATTGCTTTAACATTAGTTATTATTAAATTTATTAATATCTTTCATATTTTGAAAATATAAATGTATTTTTATGGTAGACTATTATATAAGTTTTTGAAGATAAAATTATATATTCAATTAAAACTATCATACTTTATCCTTGGATTTTTTTAAAAAACTTTTAGAAAATTACATTTCCCTGTGATTAATTTATTAACATGCATCAATTTTTTAAATTAAATATTTCAGTTAATTTATTAAATTCCTATTCCCTATAATTAATTTATTAAATATATTAATTATTTGAATTAAATTTAATAAACTCCGATTCAGCTATGATAAATTTATTTAAATAGAATGATTCTTTAAATTAATATTTTATGAAATTTATTAATATTTATATATTTTGTAAATGCAAAATTGTATGTATAGTAGGCTATTTTATAAATTTTTTGACATTATGTATTTAAATAAAAATATCCTAATTTATCCTTAGATTTGTTTTCCTCTAAATTTTCAAAAATAAAAACCATGCTTTTCTAATTGCCTCTACGTTTAGAAAATTCCATGGTTTAGTTGATATATGATAGTTGGGACCATATAGTTTTTTTATTATTAAATATTATAATATTTAACATATTGAAATACAAACTCTATTATTTATCATTTTAGCCATTGAAATCTAAAATAAAATTATGAATATACTTATAAAATAAATATAATATTTTATAAAATCTTCTTAATGTTATCATTTAATATAGGATTAATTACATTTTCCGTCCCTGAAAATAGTGTCATTGTTCACTTTTATTCTTGTTGATAGGGTTGGTATAAATGGGAACATGTGGCATACAAGTGATCAAGCACGTGCAAGTCACGTGACAATCCCTGTAGCCCCTTACTAGATTCCTGTCCGTGGCCGAGCTCCTCCACCTCGGAAAACTTCCCAAAATTCCGAGCTCCTCTGGGAGGACCTCGGAACCTCCCATGAAAAGCAAGGCACCTTCAGCTCTTCTTCCCGCACACTCCAAAGATGAGATCTTCCTAACCCTCTAGAAACCCAAAGTTAGTTGGCAAAGCAGCTTAGGCGATTCTAAAGCTTGGTTAGGCTGATTCTGAAAAGCAGATTAGACGGTTATGATGCGAACCTAGAGTCTAGAAGCATTTAGAAGCATGCTGAGCTAGCTCCCACGTGCTCAAATTCAGTGGCTTCTTCTCCAAGCTTCACCCCAGTCTCCAGATCCTATAAATACCCCTGCTCATCAATTGAAAAGCATCTCATCCTACGTCCGTGAAGCCACTCAAGCCCTGGGCGACCGAGTCTTCTTCTCCGCCTCCTCCTTCTCAATCTCCATTTTTCCTGTTCTAGAGCTCATTCATTGAGCTCTACATTGTATCTTTGAAGGAGATCTAGTGGATTTTATCCTCTGAAATGAGGATCATGGTTTTTTCCCCATCTTTGGGGTTTTCCACGTAAATTGCTAGGTGTTCTTCTTTTCTTCGAGTTTTTCTCCTTGATTCCTTGATTCTTCTTCTTCCCATCTCATGTATAAATTCAAAATGTTGTTCGAAATTGGGGCTTGATCCAATTTTTGAGCTAACATTTTTGGCGCCGTCTGTGGGGAAGGAGCAAGAAGCCATGGCTGCGATTAGGAGATCAAGGTAGAATCAAACTCCAGAAGAGAGGATTTCAGCTCCAGCAACATCCATGGCGGAAGAGGTGAATGCTCCAGCTCTCAATGGAGCCCCTGCACCACCTACCACTGAAGCCCTACCAGGTCAGTCAAATCTTGTGGTTTTTCCAGAAGAGCAATTCCATGCCATGGAGAGGCAATTGGCAGCGCTCACAACAACAATCATGGCCGTTGAGCGCCATGTCTCACAGACCAACATGCCACCTCCACCACCTCCAACGAGCCCATAGCGCCCACCTGCACGTTTACCAGCTCGCCAAGGACGCTCACCTAGGCGTTCTCCCAGGCGACGGAGAAGCCCTGTATCATCGTCAGAGAGCTCTGATCCCCACCATCAGAGAAGGGTAGATCACCGTCGCCATTCAGCTGGAGGGCGGGAGAGGAGACACCGATCTCACTCAAGATCACCTCCTCGTCCCCATTCACAGAGACCTCGGTCGCCAGCTCAGTATGAAACACGACATCATTCTCCGAGGTACTCTCCTCCGAGGCGCTACACACCTCCACGTCCCTGCTCCAGGAGTCGTTCTCCTCGCGACGTATCTCCTCAGAGACAGTGGTCGAGGCACCATTCTCGTGTACACCACCAGGAACCTGAGAAAGGACGTCGGGGACATCTCTCTGACCAAGAGCGGGTTTTGCGAAACGTGCCACGTTTCCGCTCTCCGTTTATCAGGGCCATTTGGGAAGCCCCCTTTCCAGACAAGTACATTCCTCCAAATATTAGATACTATGATGGTACCTCGGATCCAGATGAGCATGTGGAGCGGTACTGCTCTGAGATGACGGTAAATGGCACTTCCGAGGTAGTCCTGTGCCGCGGTTTCTCGAAGACATTGTCTGGAACTGCGTATGACTGGTTTCGAAGTCTACCTAAAGGCAACATAGCCTACTTCGACTAGCTCATAGATCGTTTTCTTCGCCGTTTTGCTAATTGCAGGCGGCATAAGAGAAATCCTGTTATGTTGCTGAGGTGCAAACAGAGAGAGGGAGAATCTCTCAGGAATTACCTTGACAGGTTCAATGAAGAGACACATGGAATGTCTGATCTCGATTCTATCATGGTGGTTGGAGCAGTGCTGGATGGGCTGCGGGAATGCCCATTCCTTGATTCTTTGACACGAGATGTTCCGAGGGACCTGTCTGAAGTGATGAGCAGAGCTCAGAAGTACATAGCCTCAGATGAGTTCAAGGCAGGGAGGAAGGAACAGGCCCTCCAGCGGGCGGAGGAATTCCGCAGAGAGGAGAACCGAAGAGGTGAATGGGCACCACGAAGGGATGTAGAGCAAACCCGTTACCGACCTCCTCGCTATGATGACCGAGGCGCGCGGGACCCAGGCAGACCCCGTATTCGCGCAAGGTATGACAACTACACCCCCTTGAATGCTTCCAGAGAACATATAATGATGCAGATCCAAGATAAGAAGATCCTCAAACCGCCGGAGCCCGTTAAGGAGACCTCCTCATCAAAGAAGAGTAGCAAGTTCTGCATCTACCACAAGGTTCGAGGTCATACCACAGAAAATTGCATCCATCTCAAAAATGCAATAGAGGATCTCGTCAGAGAGGGAAAGTTGGGCGAATTCCTCAAGCAAGAAACCGACAAGAAGGAGGAACAACCTACCCAATCGGAACCTCCTCGGAAGAAGATAGACCTCACCGTCATTGTAGGTAGACCAGGGTGTGGAGGAGAAACTTCATCCTCCAAGAGAAGCTATGCCCGCATGGTGGGAACAATACAGGAGCTTGCTCCACAGAAGAAGAACCAAACTTCTCTTCCAATTGAATTCACAGAGGAAGATCTGAAGGGAATATGCCAACCACAAGACGACGCTCTCGTAGTGGTCCTCGACATTGGGATCTTCAGGATGCACAGAGTGTTAGTCGATACTGGGAGCTCGGCAGACATACTCTTCTGGGATGTCTTCGAGAAGATGGAGATTGGAGCGGAGAACCTTAAGCCATGCAAGTCTCCCCTGGATGGATTCACTGGAGATCCAATCTACTCAGAAGGTATTATCACTCTCCCTGTAACTCTTGGTACTCCCCCAAGAACTGTTTCAGCTCCAATCAACTTTTTGGTGGTACGACATCCCTCGAGCTACAACGCCATTATGGGAAGACCTTCTCTCAACAAGCTAGGAGCTGTTCCTTCAACCTATCATCCAAATCAAGTTCCGCATGCATCATGGCCATGGTGAAGTGAAAGGTGACTAACCATCCTCAAGGCAGTGCTACATGGCCACCTTGAAGAGGCAACTTGGAGAATCTAGCAAGACCACCGAGTCCCTCACTATAGAAGACTTCCAACAGGAAGATGAGAAAAGGGAAGCTCGCAGGCCTACTCCAGTCGAGGAGCTCGCCATCTTACCACTCGACGAGGTCGTGCCAGAGCGGACTGCGCAGCTTGGGGCAGGGCTCGGTGGAGATCAGCAGAAGCAACTCCTTGAATTAATCAAGACCCACTCAGATGTCTTTGCATGGACAGCCGAAGAGATGCCGGGAGTACCAAGGGAGGTGATGGAGCATCATCTGAATGCTGATCCTGCTGTCAAGCCGGTGATACAAAAGAGAAGAAATTATGCTGCTGATAGGCTTGAAGCTGCTGAAGAGGAGGTCGGCAAACTGCTTAAGGCAGAGTTCATTCGGGAGGTCCAATACCCCGAATGGCTCTCCAATGTTGTCCTTGTAAAGAAAGCCAATGGAAAATGGCGTATGTGTGTGGATTCCACAGACCTCAATAAAGCTTGCCCCAAGGATTGCTACCCCCTGCCTTTGATAAATAATTTGGTAGATTCTACTTCAGGGTATGAGATGTCAGCTTCCTAGATGCATACTCTGGATATAACCAAGTCAAGATGGCCAGAAAAGATGAAGAAAAAACATCCTTCATTACCTCCCGTGGAACATATTGTTACAAGGTGATGCCATTTGGCTTGAAGAATGCAGGGGCTACCTTTCAAAGGCTGGTAAATAAAGTTTTCAAGAAACAGATAGGGAGGAACGTTGAGGCCTATGTTGATGACATCCTTGTCAAGAGCACGAGCGCTGAGCGACATGCTGCCGATCTCCAGGAGACATTTAAGACGCTTAGAGTTCATGGAATGAGTCTCAACCCAACCAAATGTGGATTTGGTGTCCGCTAAGGCAAGTTCTTGGGTTTTATGCTCACGGAGAGAGGGATTGAAGCCAACCCAGAACAAATTCAAGCTATTCTAGAGATGAGGTCTCCCAGGACCATTAAAGAAATTCAAAGTCTCAATGGGAAGCTTGCAACTATTGGAAGATTCATTTCGAGATCGGGGGAGAAAAATCTTCCGTTTTTTAAAGCACTTCGGAAAGCTCCGAAAGTAGAGTGGACAGAAGAATGTGAAAAAGCCCTCACACAACTGAAAGATTACTTGCAATCACCTACTCTTCTTTCCAAACCCAAAACCGGAGAGGAGCTCGGCATTTACCTGATAATTTCAGATTTGGTAGTGAGCTCAGTTCTTACAAAGGAGGAGGACGAAATTCAGAAACCTATCTACTATACAAGTAAGGTTCTCACAGATACAGAATCTAGGTATCATCCTCTTGAGAAGTTGGCATACGCCTTGGTCACAGCAGCTCGGAAACTTCGTCCTTACTTCCAATCACACAAGATTAAGGTGCTAACAGATCAGCCCCTGAAGCAAGTCCTCCACCGTCCAAATGCCTCTGGACGATTGACGAAGTGGGTTATCGAGCTTGGAGAGTATGATATCGCCTATGAGCCTCGCGCAGCCATCAAAGCCCAGGTCCTGGCAGACTTCATCGTTGAGCTCACAATCACGGATCCTGGTGAATCTCCTTCCGTAGAATTACCTGGGGCATACTCCTCCTCTCTGGCCCAATGGGTTTTACATACTGATGGCTCAGCGAATGCTGAAAGTTCTGGAGCTGGAATGGTGCTACAATCACCTTCAGGTTGGAGCACCTCTGCAATTTTGAAGTTTGGGTTCAAGGCGACAAACAATGAAGCTGAGTATGAGGCCATGATTGTAGGCTTGCAACTAGCCAGAGGCCTTGGAATTCAAAATCTGTTGGCCAATACAGATTCCCAACTGGTTGTCGGCCACATGAGCAATGAATTTGAGGCAAAAGAAGAAAATATGGTGAAATATAAGGCTTTGGTGCAAAAGTTAGCGGCCAGTTTTGAGAAGTTCTCCATTTCAAAGATTCCGAGAGCAGAGAATCAAGAAGCTGACCTTCTCTCAAAGCTCGCTTCTTCCAAGGGTGAGGTGGGCCACCCCGTCAACATTCAATACTTGCCGGCGAAGACGATTGATTGCCGACCTGAAGAAGAGTTATTCGAGGTAATGGATGAGCCGTGCTGGATTGATCCAATCTTGAGTTACCTCCAAGATGGATCCCTACCATCAGACCCCAAATTGGCACGCCAGGTCAAAGTTAGGGCCAACCGTTTCACTATTCTGGATGGGCGCCTTTACAAGAGGTCTTTTGCTCTTCCACTATTAAGATGTCTTCGCCCAAGTGAGGCAAATTATGTCCTTCAAGAAGTTCATGAAGGCATTGCAGGAGATCACATAGGGGGAAAGCACTTTGCCATAAAGTTCTAAGGCAAGGTTATTATTGGCCCACTTTGCTGAAAGATGCAAAAACATTTGTCCAGAAGTGCGATACATGTTAGCGTTATTCTAATATCCAGCGGCAACCAGCCTCCCAGCTCACCCCTATAGCGAGTACCAGACCATTTGCACTTTGGGGAGTAGATCTCCTTGGCCCATTCCCGAAAGCGGCTCGGCAGATGAAGTTTTTGATTGTTGCTATTGATTATTTCACCAAATGGGTGGAAGCTGAACCCCTCTCCTCCATCACTGAGAAGGTGTGCCGGAAATTCCTATGGAAATCAGTAATATGTCGATTCGGACTTCCAGTAGCATTCATCACAGACAATGGGAGATAGTTTGCCAATGCTGCATTTAAAAATTTCTGTGAGGAGCTCGGAATTGAGCACAGGCTTACTTCGGTCACTCACCCCCAAGAAAATGGGCAAGTGGAAGTGACGAATAGGACCTTGCTTCACGGCCTCAAGACCAGAGTACTCCGGAATCAATCCAATTGGGTAGATGAAGTGCCAGGGGCGCTATGGGCCTACAGAACTACTTGCCGAACTCCTACCGGAGAGACTCCATTTGCACTCGCCTTTGGAGTAGAAGCGGTCCTCCCAGCTGAAATTGAAGTTCCAACTCCACGGATCCAAGCCTTTGATCCAACAAGTAATGAAGAAATACTTAGAGCTGAGCTCGATTTATTGGAAGAAAAGAGAGATGAAGGCTCTCCGAAATAGCCGCTGCATACGCATTGTGAAAGGTCGAACGCCACTATGATGCCAAAGCCAAAAAGGTGACATTTCAAGTAGGAGATCTGGTCTTGAGAGAGAATATTTTTTATGGCAACAAAAGTAGAACAGGAAAGCTCAACCCTAATTGGGAAGGCCCTTATATTGTAAAGAAGATTGTAAAGCCTGGCACTTATTGGCTTTCTATGATGGACGGAAAAAGGCTCAAACGCCTCTACAATTCCGAACATCTTAGGAAGTACTATCAATAAAGCTTTCTATTCTACAATGTGCCCAAGCCTTTGTCAACAAATATCCATGAAGAGCTCCAGCTAACGCTCTCCAAAAAGGGACTTGCTAATGAACACAGCAGCGGGTCGAGGCTCGGGCTGTGATAAGAATATCAAGCAACCCGGAGAATCCTCGCGAAGTGCTTAAGTGCTACACACGGCAGCGGCTCTAGGCTCGAGCTGTAAAGTGATAGCAACTAGCCCATTGGGGCAATTCCACGAAAGTGTCACACCATCAAAAAGCCCCTCAGCAACTAGCTTACTAAATCCGAGGTCCTCTTGAAGGACCTCGGAAACGAAAATCAAGGAGCTCGCTCACAATTCTTCAAACAAGATGATGGCGGGTCTATGCTCGAATCATCTTGAGAAAAGACACGCAACAAAGAACTCAATTACTGACACATAAAGAAGAAGGAAAGTTAGGGACGCGGAATGGAAACGTAACAAAGAGCTCGAAATCCGTTCTACAGAAAGGTAAAAATAAATTTCATTTACCAAAATAACATTGACATTTGTGACAGGGAAAACAGTCGAAGCTACATGTTATCAAGAAAGGAAAAATACAAAGTGAGCTAAACACATCAGCAACCAAGCTACGCTTTATCTTCCGAAGGAGTTGCCGTGATATCACCACTTTTACCCAACTCCTCACTGGCATCAGGAATAGCTTCACCTCTCTCGGCTCCATGATGATCTCGGCTCAATATCGGCATCGTTACGCGCGCGGCCAAGAGTTTCTAAAGCCTCGATGTAAGTCAGATTGGCGAAATCAACGTTGGGGAATTTCAAAACAAATTCCTTCAAAACAGGGAAACTCTCCTCTCTCCCTTCATTGCGAGCCTCCTCAAGAGCGGATTCGGTTAATTGTTTAGCTTCAGCACAAGCCGCCTCCAACTCTTTCACTTTATTCTCGCTCTCAGACAATGATTTCCGACAAGCTCCCAACTCGCTAGAGATACTCTCATGATCTCTCCTTAAAGCATCCCTCTCAGAAGTGGCAGCTATCAATGAAGAACCATTCTCCTTTAATTGCACGAGGAGCTCACCATTTTCTTTCTCCAGGATCTCGGCGATTGCGCGCACAGAAGACATTTCCAAAGAAAGAACTTCGACCTCTTCCTTGGCCCTTGAAAATTTCTTCTCAGCAAAAGAACAGTTGATTTCAGCAGCCTCCTTATCTTTGAGCAGTTCAGAATTAACCGCTTTCAGTTCGGCAATCTCCTTCTCTAAAGATGATATTTTCCCCTTTGCCTTGAGCTCTGTTTCCAAGTATCTTTGGGCCTTCTCGTTGGCCTGTTTCAGCACAGCCTCAACCTTGTTCTTCTCAGCTAAAGCAAAAGTCTTCTCTTCGAAACTTTTCTTCAGCTCCACGTTCAATCGAGCAGTTTCGGCTTCCAAGTCCCTACTCTTCCGGATGTATTCAGTAAGTAGAGACACTCGATTCTCCTCCTCCTCTTCCAAGATACTTGCTGCTCGATGGATAAGGAACAGATTCTACAAGCACACCATAATAAGTTGGGAATTGATACAAGTCATAAATAGACTCAGGAGGAAGAGATACTTACAGAAAGCCCTTGAAGACGAAGGAGCTCGGCTAAGTTATGCGGAGAAAAAAGTTCGACTCTGGATTCAATCTCCCCAGGCAAAATTGATTTGATTACAGAAGCTGCAACTCTAGGATCAGTAACCAAAATCCCCTCCTTGGGATCCACATGCAATGATCCCCTAGAACCCTTAGAAAAACTTGGACCAACCAAACCAGGAGATTGCCCCAACGGAACTTCACCACCACCAGTTC
Organism: Dioscorea zingiberensis; assembly: GCA_026586065.1. Taxonomy (NCBI): domain Eukaryota; kingdom Viridiplantae; phylum Streptophyta; class Magnoliopsida; order Dioscoreales; family Dioscoreaceae; genus Dioscorea; species Dioscorea zingiberensis. The sequence continues at coordinate 16,804,003 of CM048822.1, read as the reverse complement.
AGAAACTTGAAGAAGGACGAGTTGGTCGAGTGACGCGAACCCGAACCTGTACATAGTTAATGGTGGGCTCGACGTTAAGTCTTTCAGAAACGCCAATGACCTAGACCTCATCATCAACCAAATCTCTAAGAGATTCGGGAAGATCTGGTATGCGCCCAAAAATACCTTCTTCAGCAGGAACTGAACTAAAAGGTTCAGCCAAATCCCTCTGATCCTGGGAGCCTCCTCCTTCTCTACCACGGCAGGATTCCGTGTTACCATCGCTCGCAGAAGTATCTTTTTCAAAAGGAGCATGAGCAGATAAAGGAGACACCGCCAAAGCCCTTTCAGTATTAGGCACTTGAGCAGATTCGGGTTGTCTTTTATTCCCTTTGGAGACAACTTTCTTCTTCCTGCTCGCTACCTTCCGAGCCGGCTCATCTTCAATCACTTCTTCGGAATCCCAAATTCTCTTTCTTGAGGCCATCTCAGTTTCCGTAGGTGGCTCGATTTCCACCTCTTGAGGAACGAAAGACTCCTCATTCCCCTGTGGCGTGGACGATTCTTCAACAGGGGCGGGCTCATTAACACTCTCTGTGCCGTGCTCCTCTGTTGCCGACTTCTTCCGGAGCTCGGCTTTCTTTTGCTTCTCCAAGCGCGCCGTGTTAAGCTTCTCAGCGCGAGCTCGAGCCTTGTCCAGCAAAGACTTGGCACACTTAGAAGCTTCCATACCTTCACCTGGCATGCAGAACAGAGAAGTTCGGTTAACGATAGAAGAGAGAATTTCGGAAAAGAGCAACAAAGATAAAACAATTCCTACTCTTCACTAAAAACATGCCACTCCTTCGTAAGATTTTGTTAGTCAAGAAGAGCTCAGGAGGAATCTGGGAGCACTTCATTAATTTCTTGAGGTGACGGATTTCCCTTTTGGAGAGCTTCTCCCTACTTAACACTTGAGTCCGAGCTTCTCCCTACTTAAAGAAGTACCTTTCCTTCCATCTCTTAATGGAGGTCGGCACAGAACCTAAGAAACGTCTATCAGGTCTGGCACCAAAGAAATACCAGTCCGTGTTGGATTCCCTATTGAGGCAAAACAACGCCTCAAACAAAGACAGAGTGGGAGTAACTCGGCGATCGAGGCATACAACCACAAATCCACAGAGGCACCTCCAAGAATTTGGGGTTAATTGAGATGGACAAACATTGAAAGACTGGAAAATTTCAAGGAAAAGAGGGGGAAAGGGGAGTCGAAGTCCTCCCAACAAAGCATCCACGTACACAACAAGTTCACCGTCCCTACCAGAGCTTGCTCTATCAGAAGGACCAGGCAACCTAATCTCAGGCTGAAAATTCCTATATTTGATCCTATAATACTTGACTACAGCATCTACTTCTTCTTGATGAAGGATACTAGCATATAATCAGAGCAAGGAAACTGCCGTTTGCTACGTTTTGCCCCTACGTTACTAGTAGAAGGAACAGCGCAAGAAGAAGATGCCATACCTTGAAGTTTTTTCCTCAAAAAACAGAAGATTTGCTAGAGAAGAGTGTTGTTGTTTCCGCCGTCAGGGCTTGAAGACGAAGAAGATGAACAGATGAGTTGAGAAATCCAACGTGATATTTGGGGATGCTTAATGGGCGCACGGATTATCTAACGGCTCAGATTTAAAACCGCTCAAAAAGCCAAGTAATCACCACTGGCAATTGTCCCTTCCATCTAACAGACAGGGCTCTTCATTTGCGGAACCACCATGGATTACCGCCACGTGGACCAAGAAAGACGCGCCCATTATTATCCATTATTGCACGCCATACCCCTACCGGGAAAGAGGGGATTGTTGAAAAACGTGCAGGCGGCAAGCATTAAATGCGGCTACTGTGCGATCGAAGATAACACTTACTACCATTTTGCCTGCAGCATCTCGAAAAACACCCACAGGAAGGGATGGATCCTCCAGCAATTCGGTATGCTTAGCTAACTTCGCTGAAAGATTCACGAAAATATTTGTTCATCTTCCGAGCTCATCGCAACCATATGAGGGGGGACTGATGATAGGGTTGGTATAAATGGGAACATGTGGCACACAAGTGATCAAGCACGTGCAAGTCACATGACAATCCACCTCGTGAGTCTCCTTACTAGATTCACCCCGCGTGGCCGAGCTCCTCCACCTCAGAAAACTTCCCAAACTTCCGAGCTCCTCTGGGAGGACCTCGGAACCTCCCATGAAAAGCAAGGCACCTTCAACTCTTCTTCCCGCACACTCCAGCATGAGATCTTCCGGAACCCTCTAGAAACCCAGTTAGTTGGCAAAACAGTTAAGCGATTCTGAAGCGGTTGCGGTTCTGAATGCTAGACGGTTATGATGCCAGCCTAGAGTCTAGAAGCATCTAGAAGCATGTTGAGCTGGATTTGCTGAGCTGGCGTGCTGAGCTAGCTCCCACGTGCTCAAATTCAGTGGCTTCTTCTCCAAGCTTCACCCCAGTCTCCAGATCCTATAAATACCCCTGCTCATCAATTGAAAAGCATCTCATCTCTAATCCGGCGAAGCCCTGCTGCTCTGGCGACTGGAGTCTTCTTCTCCACCTCCTTCTCCTTCTCAATCTCTATTTTTCCTGTTCTAGAGCTCATTCAATGAGCTCTATATTGTATCTTTAAAGGAGATCTAGTGGATTTTATCCTCTGAAATGAGGATCGTGGTTTTTTCCCCATCTTTGGGGTTTTCCACGTAAATTGCTGGGTGTTCTTCTTTTCTTCGAGTTTTTCTCCTTGATCCCTTGATTCTTCTTCTTCACATCTCATCTATAAATTCAAAATGTTGTTTGAAATTAGGGCTTGATCCAATTTTTGAGCTAACACTTGTATTTTAAAAATGTTCAATACAGTCCTTGTGTATTGCGTATTCTATTCTATTTTGGTCCCTGAAGCTGATGTGGCAGCCAAGTGGCATACAAATCAAATACATTTTTTATTTATTTATTTATTTTTTTTTTCAGGTGGACGTATTTTTGGTTGTGTGTCATAACAGCTACATGTATATGATGACGTGACATTACTATGTGCCATGTCAGCAATTTTTTTTTAAAAAAATAGATTTTTATATTTTTTAAAATCCATTATATATATATATATATATATATATATATATATATATATATATATATATATTAATGCCGCATATGGCATGCCACCCGGGCTTTTTTTTTTGAAAAATGGATTTTTTGTATTTCTAAATCCATATATATATATATATATATATATATATATATATATATATATATATATATATATATGCTAACGTGGCATGCCATGTCATCGTACCACGTCATTTTTTTAGAAAAATGGATTTTTGTTTGTTTTTTTAAATCCATTTATATATATATATATATATATATATATATATATATAAATGCTAACGTGGCATGGCACGTCAGTTTTTTTTTAAAAAAATTTATTTTTGTATTTTTAAAAATCCATTTTTATATATATTAAAAGCTGGCGGCGTGGCATGCCGTAATATATGCCACGTCAGTTTTTTTTTTTTTTGAAGAAATGGATTTTTCATTTAAATACAAAATTTTATTTTTTATTTAAAATTAAAAATGCTGACGTGGCATGCCACATCAACATCTGGAAAAAAGAAAAATAAAATAAAAGACTGTATTTCATTAATATGCCACTTGGCCGCCACATCAGCGTTAGGGAGCAAAATAGAATAGAATACGCAATACACAAGGACTGTATTGAACATTTTTAAAATACAAGGATAAAAGTGAACAATGACACCATTTTCAGGGACGAAAAGTGTAATTAATCCTTTAATATATGAAGTCTACAAAAGAGGTTAAGGAGGAGCAACAACACCCACCAAATACAGACTTGGAAGATAACGAACCCATGGAGTAAGCACTTTCACATAGAGGGGTAAGCTAGCCAACAAGGACACACCAGCAAGACACATTGTATGGAAACCCCAAGGAACTGAGTATATAAATCATGTACTATCAAAGGACATATATTGTCATCAATATCTTGCTAGTCATTTTTTAATGAATATGGTTGAAAGAGGGAGATCAAAACACTAGTTTCTTCCACGCGATCACAAACCAACGCAAGAGCAGAAATTGGATCAACCAGCTGCAACACCAAGACACAACATTCACGGAACAAACTGAGATATCAGCAACCATCCAAGACCACTTTCGATCCCTCTTACGCGGCTGGCGCTATAGACTAACTACAAACCGCCCGGGCTATTCCGGAAGCGTGAAAGGGTGGATCTCACCCACTTGGAAAATCCTTTTTCGAGGAGGAAATCAAGCGGTAAACGAACTCAATAGAGACAAAGCCCCGTGCTCGGATGGATTCCCGATGACCTTCTACCAACAAGGGTGGGATTTCATCAAAGATGACCAACACTAGATCTTCGCGGACCTTTACCATGGACAGGCGAACCTAGAACGGATAAACTGGGCTCACATCACCCTGATTCCGAAAAAGGGTACACCAATTGGGATAGGAGACTACCTGCCCATCAGCTTACTGATATGCTCCATAAAAATCATCACTAAGGTTTTGGTCAATCGACTACAAGAGGTCATTGTTAGACTGGTACATGAGAGCCAAACAGCGTTTATCAAGGGAAGGAGCATAAAAGACAACGTAGTGGCTGCTGAAGAACTAATCCAGCAAATAAAAAAAAGGGCAGGGAAACGGAACACTAATGAAGGTGGACTTCGAGAAAGCCTTCGATATGATTGATTGGGACTTCCTCCTAGGAATGCTACAAGCATGAGGCTTTGGACCACGTTGGCTATACTAGATAAGGGTTATCCTACACTCCTCTAAGGCATCTTTCCTTATAAACAGGAGCCCCATAGGATACATTTGACATAAACGAGGACTCAGACAAGGGGACCCCCTTTCCCCCCTCCTTTTTGTCCTCGTAATAGATGTCTTTATCGCCATGATCTCTAAAGCAACAGAAGCAAACATCTTCAATGGAGACCCCTATGGACCGGGGGACGAAGAAGAGGTCACCTCCCTACAGTATGCAGACAATTTGTTGATATTTTGCTCAAGATGACCAATGCAATTCAATATCCTAAATCTCATCCTTTACTTGTATGAGGGGATTACTGGACTTAGAGTCAATTACAACAAGAGTGCCATAATTCCAATTAAGGCCCGAGACCATGACCCACACTCAATCGCCCGGATGATGAACTGCCCCTTGGCATAGCTCCCGATGCAGTACTTAGGCCTAAGAATCGCCAAAACCAAACCAAAGGAGGACTGGCTACGCCTGACAGACAAAATTAAAAGAAAGCTCGGTGGTTGGAAAGGAAGACTCTTATCCATAGGAGGTTGAATCACACTCATAAATTCCACGTTGTCTGCCATCCCGAACTATAGATGGCAATATATAAACTCCTGGAGTGGGTAATCAATGATATTGAGGGATCCCGCAAAGACTTTATGTGGAGAGGCATCGAGCAATCCCCCAAGGCATACCGCCTAGTAAATTGGGAGAGGCTATGCAGACCAAAGGAGCAAGGCGGATGGGGAATCATTAACCTCCGCTTGTTTCAACGAAGCACTCCTCGGCAAGTGGTGGTGGTGACTACTTAAAGGCAAAGCCAAAATCTGTAGGAAAATCATCCTATGAAACTACTTGCAACGGGGCGAGATCACTTCACAGTTAAGTACCCCGAGAAACCCCTCCCACTTTTGGAAGGGTATCTTAGAACATAGAGATGTCACAATGACAAATATGACTGTGGCAGTGGGAAACTGTCAATCCACGAACTAGTTGTACAATAGATGGATTGATGGCAGGGCACCCCACAACCTCTTTCCAGAACTACAAGAGCTGATCATCAAGGAGGACCTCACCGTGGCAGAAGCCCGACAATGGTTGTCTAGGGAGACCCCCCTCCTCAGATTAGGACTGCTAACACTGAATATGTATGAACACCTCAACTACATTGGTCAACACCTACAAAACAATCACACCCTGGTACCAGATGACAGGAAGTGGCAGCTCAACCCAACTGGACAATTCAATGTTAAATCCCTCCACCAATTCAAGATTGACAGGGGGATGAGAAGCGCACTACCACATGCCTTCTGGAAGACTCCATGCCCTACGAAGTTTAAGCTCTTTGCCTGTCTAGCCTGTAATGACAAGGTCCTCAAGCTACAAAACCTAGCAAAGAGATGATGGGGCAGGGATCGGACGATCAATAACGCCTACCAGATACAGACTTCGAAGACGATGAACCCATGGAATTAGCACTTTCACATGGAGGGGTAAGCCAACAAGGACAAACCAGCAAGACACGTTATATAGAACCCCCAAGGAACTAGGTACATAAATCATGTACTATCAAAGGACATATATTGTCATTAATATCTTGTTAATCATTTTTTAATGAATATGGTTTATCCAACATTATTAAGAAAAAAATATATAAAGTTTATCTTGGAAATGACTAATTTTCTTCAAGTGTTTTTTTTTCATACTAATAAGTAATTTTCTTTGTTTGTTTGCTTCTCTTAATAGTAAGCAATGGATGTTTTTTTTTTAATTTAATTTTTTAATATATTTTATGTAATACTTGATGAGGTAGGGATTGCATATTTTATTTAATTGAATTTAATCTATTCTCTTTTGATTTGGAGCATCCATAAATTTCAAATTAATGAACCACATGTGAGTAGCTTTGTCATGACATGGAGATCATCAAATACAGCACATTCCAAAAACTATAATTAAGATTATCCACTATATATAGTGTGTGCGTAATACATATAATTATACTACTTTATGACAATTTCATGTTATAAAAAACACTATATTCAATGTTATAATATCATAAATTTGTTTAATCTATAAAAAATATTGACAATCACATCTTAATTCAAGCCTTGGTATACAACTATCAACCAAGAACATAGTAAATTGATCAAATTAATTTGCACCAAAAAAAAAATTATTTTTTAGTTCCATCATAAACATCGATTATAGAATTGTATTAAATTCAACATAATCATAAACTTGGATGTATTCTAATCTTAACTAATTCACTTTTTTGAGAATTTTTTTATCTATCATGGTTTATCGATTTTTTATTAGCTTCAATATATATATATATATATATATATATATATATATATATATATATATATATATATATATATATAATGCAGTAGACCTTAACATGCAAGTGTGCGCTCCCATTTTAGCTACATTTTGCATTATTTTAAGGAAATCCAAATGCAGGATGGAAATAACATCAAAAAATAAGCTAACATGTTTATTTTCATACAATTTGGGAAGGTGTAGGGTCTTCATCTTAAATGGTGAAATTCTGAACCTATAAGATTTCTATAAATTTTCACCCGTTAAGATGAAAACCCTATACCTTCCCAAATTTTATGAAAATTGACATGCTAGCTTATTTTTCGATGTTCTTTCCATCCATACATGGTTAAATCCATAAAATACTATTTATGGTAAATAATGAGGCGACCTTAAATGAAACATGTTCCTAAAGTTTTATCTTATCAGAATTAATACAAGCAAATGGCCCTCGCGTTGCTCAGGTTTTTTTAATAATATTATTTAAATATTATTTTTTTTTAAAATATGATATTAATTTTTTGGTATTGATATATAAGGGACATTGCAATTTTTTATATGTATATGTGTAGATCTCTGTAAATTACATTTAAGCAATAAAACTATAAAAATATAATTTTTTACATATATAAACCCCCAAGAATTGCATATATTTAAATTTACTCAAAAAATGTGTAAATTAGATAAACAAAATACACAAACATCATATACTTGCAAATAAATCATATGTGATAATACAATGCATGTGAAACAAATAACATTAAAAATTACATGCTTCTATCTTCTCTATTTGAGCTTGTCATAGTTCTTCATTCCTTAAGCCTGTAAATTTGTAAGATGTTAGTTTTTTAAAAAACATTTAGGTTTATGGTGAACATGAAATATTAAATATAAATAAAGTTGTACATTTTTTGTTTGATTACCATTTGATAGGCTGCTTCCAAATGACTATATTTATCTTCTTCATTTAATTGAAGTACACAATAGACTGGTGTCTCCAATTCGTTTAATCCTCTCAATAAGTCATTACTGGATATGACAAAAATATATCTTTCATACATGCGTGAAGCCAAATATTCCTCAACGCTCATATCTCCATTTTTCTGTTATTTACCGATATAATTTAATATAAAATGGAAAAATGTTCAAGATATATTATGAAAATAATTTTTGATTACCTGTTCCATGATGTTGCAAAACTCTTCAAGTGTTTTCCCTAATATAATTTCAGCATCTTTGCCATATAAAGTAAGATCTGCAACTCCTGAAGGATCACATATTTGTATATGTATGACATACCTGCCAAATTTAATAATTATGTAAGATAACACATGCCTCAACTAAGACTACAGTTATGAATATGAAAACTTTTATTGTTTTATGTTTTTTACATCCTAAAGAATAAATGACATGTAAAATAAATCATTCATTTCTTTTTCATATATAGTTTTCAGATTACCTTCTTTTTACTTGAGGGTTAACGATACTGCAACCATTGCATCTATTGTTGTTTTCTGGATCTAATTTTCGGTGACACCTATTACATGCCGTATATTGGTAGCCTTTATTGATGTAAATAAATGAGATATCTGCATCAATGCTGAAAAAAAATTTCTGCGTAAAATTTAAAAAACATATTGTTAGTTGTCCTAAGGATATAAACACATATAATTAACATACCCCCGATATTGAATCATCTTTGGTGTATATTAATCGACTGATAGATATTCTTGTTGATCTATCAATTAGATCAGCATAGAGTCCGAATTTTGCATAAAAAGGAATGACGTATTGAGCTCTTGAGTCATTTTCAGACATGAAATTCACAAAGTACAAATTAAAATATACCTCCATATATTTTTAAATATCAATATTTATTAATTTGAATTAGAAATCTACCAAAGGATATAACTCAATGCTCTCCTTGATAGATGGATTAATGTGGAATTTACTGAACATAATGGAGGACAATCCATAACCTGCAAATAATTTTTGTGATTAAAGTATCAATATAAAGTATAAACTATAAGTGAAAATATCAAATTAGAAATTACGTTATACCCTTATACTTTGTTGCTTTTTACTCAGAGGCCAAGTAAAATTTGCTTAGTTTTGGAACTATCGGCCAAGTTTTTCTCCTTCTACTTGTGCATGTTATTGACCCCAAAGAGTCGAGTAATGGGAGTATAGGCTGTAAGTTACAATAATTGGATTGTAAATTCAATTAATAAAATCATAATATATTTCAGTTATTAATTTACCTTTTATCAAGTAAAATAATGTCCCTCTTTAGTGACCTGTGAGATGTTGATATTTCCAAATCTATCACATTCCCTACGTGGATGACGATTCCCATTACATCTGCCAAGTTAAGTAAAACCAAATATTAGAAGAATTAATATTGGTGAATTGAATCATTATTCTATAAGTAATTATTTAGATAAGTACCTATCAATTCAAAATCTCTTGTTGCATAAGCTTCCATATCGCTAAAAGGGATAAGATGGTAGTTGTATTTTGGGATACGTGGCCAAGAATCACTTATTTGTATAATTTCATTCTTGGCCGTGAGGTACAAAACATATTCATTGTTAATCAACCTATTTTTCATTTTATGCATCTTCTTGCATTCACCCGAAATTTGATAAATCTTTCCTTCTTGAAGTATATCCTTTAATAATTGTATACATTCATTTCTTACCATGGCCTCCATCTCGAACCCCTAAATTGAAAATATAACAAATAAGAATAGAAAATATTGTTAAACACAAAATGCAAACTTTTGAAATAAGTTGTAATATTTTACATATCTCAATATCCATAAACACCATCTTCCATACTTGATTAATGCCCCATTTCTTCTCTGTTTTGTGAGGATCCAGCATTTTTACAATTCTTCCTTTAATTAAACCCAGAGATCCTTCATTGCAAATCAACCTGAAGGGTGTATATTCCAATCGGCTCATCCTATAAAATATTTGATTTGTTCTTTTATTTAAAATAATAATTACATATCAATAGACACTTCATTCCCGCAATATTTTAGTATTTTATCAATATGTTATGAAACATCATTTTTTTTAAACATGATTAAGTTAATCATAAATTTAAAATAGTCAGTATACTATAGACAATAAACATACATGTTTTACAATAATAAAGCGAGGCATACCTTTGCACATTGTTGTACATATATCGTAGTTTCTCAAGCTCATTGTCATATGTGGCGACATCTATAGCATGTTTCCATCTATTAAAAGGAATATATAGTATAAGATAATGAATTTATTGATTACGTGGCTAATAAGATGAAAATTGGTTTTTACATACCGGTGTTGAAACGCATCAATGTCAATTTTATATTTTGTGGCTAGAAGTCCTTGTACCTACATTAAGAAAATATCTTTTATAATATTATTTTTTGGGAGATGTGTTTATTTTTTACCTCTCGTATGATGTACGTGCAAAATGCCTCTGGTGTACTTTTCACCGTAGATGAAAATGAAGGTGAACTCACTTGTATTTTGAACTTGTCGCTTATTCGTGCATTTGATATTTCAGGAGGCCAAAATAAATCATTACTCCCATGAATATTTCTTAGCACACTGTCTTTACTATTATCCATGTCCGTATCAAACCTGTAAATTGTATATGTAAGTTAAGTGCTGACAAATAAATATATCATTTTAAAAGTACACAACACAAAATTCATATTATCTTACCTCATTTGCATTGTGACATAAACTTTTCATTTCTCTTAAAACCTCTTTGTACACAATATTTTTTGTATAGACAACGGGACAATTGTTATTGTCCAATATAAGTACCTTTATACCTTTTTTACTTGTACATCTTGACAATGCAACATATAACTGGCCATGGCTAAAAGGAGGTTTAGGTAAATATAAACCGACATTGTCAAGTGTTTGTCCTTGACTTTTATTTATTGTCATTGCAAATGCCAATCTTAATGGAAACTGTCTTCTTCTTAGTTCAAAGGGCACGTCAACATCGGATGGAGACATAGTTATTCGAGGGATAAGAACCACATTTCCTATATTTCGGCCAGTGATAACTTTTGCTTCTAAAATCTTTCTGCCAATTCTTTGGATAACTAATCTTGTTCCATTACATAATCCAAGTGCTTGATTCAAGTTTCGTATGAGGATCACTGGTACTCCAACTTTAAGTTCCAAACAATGTTGTGGTAAACCCCCAGCATTGAAGCTATGCAACAATTCTAATGGTTGTGCAATTTCTGTAGGATCATTTGTGTTAGATGAGGCAATTGAATCTGCGCTCAATAGTTTATTTACATCCCCTGGTAGCATAGACACAATCTTCTTATTTATATCATCAACATCTTCATTTCTCAATGATAAAATTGCTCGTTTTTGTAGGTAAACACAATCAGTATAATTTTTTGAATATTCGGATATGTATGTGCAATCAAATGATTTATATTTGCCCCATCATGCTTAATTATGATATCATCTGGGAAAGTGATTAGATCTTCTTCATCATTTGTAGTTGTTGAGTTTTCTCCAACTAGAACCTTCACCTATCTTTTCTAACCATTCAACAAATTCTAACATTTCAATATGTGTTTGTGAATTGGTAGCCGTAAGTAACTCATGTTATTAGTGTGTAGATTTAGCACGGTACATGCGGACCATATATTTGACCGCTGTAACCTAGCGTCTTTGTTGCTTCTCGTCCACCTTTTTAATTACGGGTAATATACTGGCTTGAAGTCACCGCCTAACACCATTTGTCTTTCCACCAAAACTGCGCATTCTTAGAGTTCACATTTTGTAATTTCATAAGATCTCTAAAAGTTCGATCATTTGCCTCAAAAGCATTATGATGTACCATAGGTGCCTCATCCCATATGACCAAATCATTCTCTGGATTAACTTCGGATAATTAAATTTCTGTGAAATGTCTTTGCGCACGGAAGTTTCTGATAGTTTCAATGGTATTTTAAATCTAGAATGTGTTGTTCTTCCTCCTTCTATAAGCAAAGATGCAATTTCAGATGATGCTACTGCGAGAACTATTTTCTTTTCACTCCTTAATTTAGCAAGTAGAACTCTCCATATGAAGGTTTTACCAGTTTTCCTCCACTTCCATTTATGAAAAACACACCTCCATTACGAAGAAGAATTGCCTCTAAGATAGAATCAACCACCATACGCTGCTCATTGTTTAGTTTTGAAGAGAATTGTTCATATTCATCTCTACATGCACTTGCATTATAGTCCAGTTGCTCACGTATGAGGCCATTACTAAAGTAATTGTTGTCACCATCAAGTACAGTTGGCATAGGTGGAAATTCATGGAGCGATCTTCCATTAGTATTCAAGATTTTCTCCAACTCATATAAACCTTTCTCGCTTCAAGCGATTCAGATCTATATTTTGTGAATTTATTCCACCTCGATTGGTTAAAAGGTGTAAGAAATCATCACATCATACTATTCCAATATCTTTCCTATAGAGAAGCTGGATTTGTAACATTGCAGAACATCAATAATGATGCAAACAAATGTCTTAATTGCGTTGATGTTGCCCAAACAATAGCTTCCTGAAAGGATTCATGCCATTCATAATCATCCTCTAACAATCCGCTTGCATTGCAAGCCTCCTTAAAAGTTTGATAAGTAAAACCATCAACTGTACGTAGGTCTTCAAAACATGTAGCACCTTTTACAATATTTAAAAGAATTCTCAGGTAAAACCTTTCTCCTGATGAAGGATGAGCGTAGAACATTCTCCCTACACATAATCTTCGTTGTCGTATACTCCATTCTTTTTTTTTTTACATTCCATACCCAGTTTGTAGGAAATTCCGCATAAGTCAAATTTCTCGCCATTTCATAATTCTTGTTTGCTTCAAACCATTGGGTTAACTTCGTTCTGTCAATATTATCTCTCATTATGACCTCTTGTAAATTTTCATTATCTTCAAAAACTATGCTTTGTTCATGTGGCAAGTGGAAAGGAAGTCTTTCAACTGGTGGATAATGTCCATGCAATTCAAAAGCAAATATTCTCCAACACGCTTCTACTGCAGAGACATATCTACAATCAAGGTAATTACTTACCTCATCAATATTTCTAAATTTTTTAACAACATGTCTTTCATCAGGGACACTGTTATCTTCAATAACAATAGTTGCACGATCATTGCCTTTGTGGACATATTTGCATAAATATTTGAATATCTTCTGATGAGCAACTATTTCAGTATTGATGTGAGTATTAAATCTAGTGAGTAAATCAATATTGTACGGTACAACCCATCGGTTATCAATCACATGACCATTTTTTATTGCAGTACGACGATCATCTCGTCTTCTATATTTTACAAATCCACTTCCATCATATATAGTTTCATACCTAAATTCTTTGGGATATTTTTTGCTGCATCTTCCATCAACCATGCATGGGGCACGTGGATTATAAGAGCCACATGGTCCATGAATCATGTAATCAACAACCAAAGAATAAGCATACGGATCTTGACTTCTTTCAGGTAATTCAGCGGAGATTAGTAGATCTACCTCATTTGGGGTCTTCAATTTATCGCGGTTGCTAACTGTAACCAATAAATGAACATGTGGCAATCCACGCTTTTGAAATTCCACAACATGAAACTCTATTTGTAAAAATATGTTAGATATAATTTAATGAATGTGACATAAACTAAATGATTGTTGACATAAAATGGCGTACCTGCCAAAACATTTGTAAACATTTTATTCTTTATATCTTTTAGAAATTACTTCATCTTTATATGGAAAACACGTGCAACAATATATGGTCTATCTTCAACCAGTTTGTTCTGTTCAAGTGAACTTCTTATCTCATTCCAATTTGGATTGCAGGTGAATGTAATGAAAAAATCTGGAAAGCCCACTGCACGACATATAGCCATTACATCTTGATAATTTTGATACATATGTCTTGGTCCACCATAGAAAGATGAAGGAAATATATAACGTTTTCCAATAGCTCCAGCAATTGTCTCTCCAGTGGTTATAGCATCTTGTAAACCTCGAAATAATTCAACTCTTAAACTTTTTTGATTTTGCCTGACCCATTGTAGACGTTCGGCTTCAATAGCAGCATAACTGTCAGCAACATATTGCTAGAATAATCTTCCTGAATGGAATAGTGTGTTCGCTTCATTGTATCGTTCATGTAATCGAAACAAATAAAACTCCCTGATTGATATGGAGTCTCTCTTTTTTTGCCTTTTTCGATCTTCTCTATATAGTATTGTATTTGACCAACCATCTTCTCCATAGGGAAATAATAAAGGATACTGCAATGCCATATAGCTAGGATGTGTTTCTCTAATTCTTTGTAATGGACCAACTTTTGGGTGTAGAATAATATCGCGTCCATTAACTTCTTCTGATCCATCTCCTATCATAATAGCTGCAACCTCACTTGCCATTGGGCGGGAATATTGTTTTCCTTTTCTATTTTCAAGAAGTCGTATTCTCAGGTCTATACTACTATCAACAGAAAGTAGTTCTCTTGCTGATCGGAATACAGAAACATATGGATTTACAGCATCAAGCATATTTTTCAATAATTTCATTACTATTTCTATGTCACGTGTTTTAGCTTCATCTCCTTTCATCCAATACATTCGACTTTGAAGTTCATATTCTGAATCAATAATATATAGCTGCGCAAATTTTGGATGACTTCCCTCAGGTGCTAGTAAAGATCCAATCTGATGATAATTTGCTCCACTAATACGAAAGCAATACGGACCTTTGCCATCAATCAAGTTGTAATCAATTTTTCCACCCATAGAAGTAAATGAGAACATACAATTAAAATTCCTAATCATATCTTTATATTTCATCCTTGGTGTGTCATATTTTCCATCAAGTAGTTCTTGCAAAATGTTGGGAGTCGAGGACAATAATGGCAATGACACTTTTCCATCTTGACAGCATAGATTGAAAGTTGGGTTTCGAATACTTGAATTGCTAGTTTTTTCCTCAATCCACATCAGTGCCTTGCAATAGTTACATTCTACCCGTTCATTAGAGAATTCCCACCTTTGAAGAAAATATTCTTTTCGACAATTACCTAATCATCGCAATTGTTTAACAAAAATATATGACAATCGTTGCATGCGTAGTATAAACTATCTAAACATACCTCGAGAATACTGATTTGTTGTAGAAGTCTGTTGTGCAACTTCGTCAGCATTAATATTATATTCCACGTCTTCATCATATTCTAGAGATGGGTTTATTAAATTATATTACGGAAATATTACATTATACGTAACAAAAGATAATGTAGTACGGTTATACCTATCTGTATTTCATTGTCGTTGAGGTGCTGACTCTGAAGATTACCATAAGATAGATCCATATTCATTATCCCCATGGAATCTTGTTCATGGAAAAGGTTCGAGTCTTGTATGTTTAAAGTATTTAAGTCAACATCTGTCATCTTTTTTTTTTCCTTTATCACGTCGTACAATTGTGCCTCTATTTCTCCCATGACATCCACCATGTTTATTAGTATGATGAGTTTGTGATTGTTGATAGTTCGTGTTGTAAACATTATCATATACAACAGTCTTTCCTCTAACGAAACTGGCATGATGCAATTGTGCCCTTCTTGACCGTATTTGTATCATTCTATAATAACGTAACATTTTGTGTATTTTTCTAATACGGTAGTCATATTTATTTGTATGTTGTCTCCTCTGATTGTACAATAACAACATCCTATGTTGTTTGGCTAATTTAGCTAGTAATTGTGAACTAAATAACTCTCTTGATGTATTATCCATAACGAATTTAAACCTGCACAATCATATCATTTATCATGTATCATATATCATGTATTGTATTATATTGGCATGTATTGGAATCCAATCTAAGTAATTTATTAATGACCTAATATACAACAAATTAAATAATAATAAAACAAATAAATAATTACACAAATGAAGTAAATAGATAAGATAAATAAAATAAGTAATGAACATAAAAATCAATAAAATAAATTTATATAATAAAATTAAATAAACATAACATGGATGAATACATAAATAAATAAACATGCTGAAAAATATAATAACAGCTTAAAGCCACATGTTCAATACTATCCCTGATTCTGACGTGCCAACATAGATGATATACGATCTATTTTTTAAAAATTTTTATTTATGCATGACCATATTTTGCTGACATGGCAATTTTTTAAAAATAATTGGAAATTTAAAATAATAATAATAATAATAATAATAATAATAATATAATCCTTTTTCTAAAAATCATAAAAAGTATTTTATGATTTTAATAATATAATTAATATTTTTTTAAAATCATATTATAATTATTTATTTTTTAAATTATTATAAATAATTAATTATTTTTACCAAAACTTCACGATTTAAATTCAAATTTAAAAATTATATTATTAATTTTTTTAAAAAAATAATATTATCAAAAAAATTTAAAAATCTTAAAAAATATTTTTCAAAATTAATAATATAATTCATTTTTTTAAAAAATAATATTATAATTAATTATTTTTAACAAAATTTATTTTAAAAAATATTTTTTTAAAAAAATATAAATAATTAATTATTTTTACCACAACTACATGATTTAAATTCAAATTTAAAAATTATATTATTATTTTTTTTAAAAAAATATAATCATTTTTTAAAAAAAATTCATAAAAATTATTTTTCAAAATTAATAATATAATTAATTTTTAAAAAAATAATATTATAATTAATTATTTTTAAAAAACTATTTTGAAACAAAAATTATAAATAATTAATTATTTTTACGACAACTACATGATTTAAATTCAAATTTAAAAATTATATTATTATTTTTTTAAAAAATTGCCACATCAGTGTGATTTAAATTCAACATTAAAAATTATTTTCTCAATTACAATTATTCTAGATGAAATTTTTTCGTACTGTTCTAACGAAGCTATTCCAATTTCAATAACATGTTTAGTATTGAAAGCTAGTATTAATTGATTTAGGGTCTTAGTTTTCACATGTATAGCCCTATAAAATTCTATTTTGCATTCTCTTACGAAGTTCTTTATCCTTTTGGTATATATTCCCTCGCTTATTGGTAGTAGTTTAAAAATATCATGAGAATTAGTACATAGCATGTTAATTGAAAAAATAAAATATGGAGTTTAGACATCGGTTGTAACAAAAAAGATTTATTATTGAGACACTCAAATATATAAAACATTTACTCTGTTTGTTGTGTGATAGGGGAGTTGAGATGAAGCACTTTAAAAGACACAAACTAAGTTTATAAAAAATTTTAAAAAAACTTTTCATGTCAACATGATAATATTACAAACACTACATAAGTTTTTAAAATAATTTCATTGATATAAAATTACCTCGTGATGTTCTGCACGGTTTCTAAAAAATTTTTCTTTCTTCTTTTTTCCTTCCATATGATCTTCATCCAGTTAAAAAGAATTTTCAGTTAGAATATCTATATTCTATATATTACACATTATATCACATACAAAATTCAATAAAAATAAAATAAATCTTACCTTAAATTCAGAAGAGTAACTTGGAGGGTTTCAGAGGGAATGCGGGAAGAGATTGAAGAAAAGAAGTTTGATGGATTCTTTTTAATTTTTTAAAAAATACAAATTTTTGAGATATTTATATTATTTTAAATTCAAAATAATAAGAATTTTTTTAAAACTCAATTTAATGAAATTTTTAGATATTTATATTATTTTAAATTCAATGAGAAAATTTTAAAATCTCAATTTAATTTTTATGGATTCGTTTAATTTTTTTTTCTACTTCCGAAATTTAGAGATTAACTTTAAAATTATGAGAAAATTTTAAAATCTCAATTTTATTATTATGGATACTTTTTAAAAAATTTTAAAAATCCAAAATTTGAGATCTTTATATTATTTTAAATTCAAAATTATGAGAAAATTTTAAAATCTCAATTTAATTATTATGGATACTTTTAAAATTTTTTTAAAATACAAAATTTTGAGATATTATATTATTTTAAATTCACAATAATAATAAAATTTTGAAATCTCAATTTAATTAAATTTTTAGATATTTATATTATTTTAAATTCAAAGATATGAGAAAATTTTAAAATCTCAACTTAATTTTATGGATTCGTTTTATTTTTTTTCTACTTCCGAAAGTTTAGAGATTAACTTTAAAATATTTTTCAAAATTACAATTATGTGTTAGACTTCCATAAATATTTAAACTGATAGATCTCTTTTAAAATTAAATATATTCGCACTTAATAATATAGATAGATAGTTTTTTTATAATTAATAATTTCAAAATTCTAAGAAAATTCCGAAACCCCATTCTAATTTTCTGATTTTTTTATATTTTTTTAAAATTAAAATTAGACTTCTATTCCTTTAGTACTATATATATATATATATATATATATATATATATATATATATAGGGTCATGATATGGTGTAGTCGACCTTTATCATTTGTCTGAGTGTAATGGTAAGCCTCTTTTTTATTTGCACTTAGACGGTGTTTTGAGGAAATCCGATTAGTATAGATGGAAAGAGCATTGAAAATAAAGTAGCGTGTCGATTTTTATACTCTGATTTGGGAACTTATAGAGTCTTCATTTTAATGGGTAAAGAAAATTTTGAGCGTGTAAGATTTACATAAATTTTCACTCATTAAGATGATGGCCTCTACAAGTTCCCAAATTGTATGAAAATCGACATTGCTAAACTTTATTTTTCGCCGTTTTTCCATCCATACGCTGAAATCCCGCAAAACATGCTCCGTGGCCAAATGGAAGGCTACCATAAATAAGCGATGTTTTATTAACCTTACCTTATCATGGATATATATATAACGGGCATGATAAGGTAAGGTCGGCCGGATTACTGTTCATTTGCGATCGCCTCCCACTTGGCCCACTGTGCTGAGGAAATCCAACCGTATAGATGGAAAGAACATCGAAAAATAAGCTAGCATGTCAATTTTTATATAATTTGAGAACTTGTAAGGTCTTTATTTTAATGGGTGAAAATTTATAAAAATTCTATTGTTTCAAAATTTCACCCGTTAAGATGAAGGCCTTATAAGTTCTCAAATTATATGAAAATTGACATATTAACATATTTTTCGATATTCTTTCTATCCATACGGTTGGATTTCCTCAAAACATTAATGCAAGGAGTCAAATAGGGCGGCCAGTAAATGAGCGATGTCCGTACTTACCGCATAAGATCAGTATATATATATATATATATATATATATATATATATATATATATATATATATATATATTATGGTGATAGAATCAGGCCGACTGCATTTGCAGCCGGCCTATCCTATCACCTAAATATGGGTGCTTTGATGGTATGGGACCCATGATCCTTAGGTATGGGCCATACCATCAATTGTATATATATATATATATATATATATATATATATATATATATATAAAATTTTATTTTAACTATATATATCCATTAGTATTTATCTGTAAATTTTTTATAATTTTATTATATATATAGATAGTTATTATTACTGGTGGATATATATAGTTAAAATAAAATTTTATATATATATATATATATATATATAATGCATTCATTAAATAAACTTTTCCTACTACCTTTCTATCTCCCTCAAACTTTTCAAACGAGAGAAGCATGCCTTGCCATCTTTATATTATATCTCTTTTAAAGAAAAGAAAAACTTACTTTTTGTGAGCATGAAAGAGAATAAGGCTCAATTATGTATGGACTAGATCTCCAACCAAATGGTTCAAGTCCTACAAAAGAGCTTTGAATTGATTTCAATGGTGCCATTTAGATCTTAATCAAATTAAGGTATTTCTTCATCCTCTGTTTCATCATTTTACATCATCTTGATTATTATTATTTTTTTTGGTTTTTTGTTTATATTTTTTCTTTCTATAATCTCCTTCTTCATATGAGTTTGTTCAATCATTTCGATGTACTCTAATGTGGCACTTGTTCCATGCCAATATGGTTATATCCAATGAGAAAGGATAAGTTCTATCTAATATTAGAAAAGATAAGCTCCTTTCTATCCATGTTACAAAGGAATGCGTGATTGTGTAAACAAACATACAGTTTGGATTTTTTTTTTTAAATGAAAAAAATCATTTATTTATAAATAAAAATAATTATCATAAAGCTAGCTACTAAATGTGGTTTTTTTTTTCGGCTAGGAATTAAAATTAGTCATGTTTATATATCCAATCCAGTTTGTTAGTATGAAGTGATGCTAAATCATGTAAAGTTAATTGAGGAGAAGAAGAAAGAAAATGGAAAAAGATAATGAATTAATTAAATTAGATAAAATAGTGCGTAAGATTCCTTTCTTTTATTATTGAATATGGTCTTGCTTTAAATTTATAAGTTTTCTTTTTTCCACTTTTGGAAAAGCATTTGATGTTATTCAATTATTCGCCAAAAAAACATTTGATGATTTAGCTTGTTTATCATCATCAACATCAAATAATTCTCTTATATTATTTGATTATCTGAAATTTAAAAATGGAAACATTATATAAATAAATAATTTTCAACATTATGACTTGCTTTTCTTGGTTGTTTTGGGTTCATGGAAAGTTCTCATCGTTTGATTATAATATATAAATAAAGACTGGTTTTCTTATTGCTTGAACTCGCACTTGCACGCCAAGGAACGGAGAAACCATGGATCAGTGCCTCGGGGACACCACTCCTGATGAGGTGCTGATCCCGATGCAAACGGACGGCTCTTTCCTCATGTCGGACGACAGGGTCCGGGAGCCACTGCTGGCGGCGAGCAAGCGCGCCATGAACACAACCTCGCAGACCGCCATTTATTTAGGAACCAAGCGCTGCACCATTGAGAGCTTGGACTACGAGTAAACCCTTTTGTTTCCTTAACTTAATTTCTTCTTATCTTGAGAACTCAATCTCATAGCTAGTGATTGATTCACTTGCATGGCATGCTCCGTGGTTGAATGAAGAATGCATGAGTGGATGCCATGAAGATGAGAAAAATGCTGATCGATGAACTTATAATTAGTTTTTGGTAGTATGTTTAAGCGTTGAAGTTGGTAGAATTTGTTGTGATCCTGATGATAAAAGTTTACAAATTTATGTTTGTAATCTCATCGATCTCCAGTGATGCACTTGCATTAATTTCATGATGTTTGTTGATGCTTGTATGAATGCATGCAATGCATCTAATTCACAAGCAATGGAATAATTTGTAGAATTTGTTATAATATCCATAGAAAAGAGTATAAATTGGAGTTTAATGGAAATCCATGTTGATCATCATGTGCAGTAAAAGATGTTGTTATGAGCTATTTTCATCAGATTTCTGAAAGAATTTCTGTCGGAATTAAAATCTCGAGGTATTTACTTCATTGACAGGGTGGTAGAGAATGATTTATTCAAGGAAGATTGGAGAACAAAAACAAGAGTTCAGATATTTAAGTATGTATGTATGAAGTGGAGCCTTGCACTTCTTGTAGGATTGATTACAGGTCTTGTTGGATTCTTCAACAACTTTGCAGTTGAGAACATTGCTGGATTCAAATTACTGCTGACAAGCAATCTTATGCTCAAGGAAAGGTGCTGTGTATTATCTGAAACTTGTGGAAAATATATAAAACAGTAATTGATCTTTGTGAAGATTAATCTTCAGAAACAGAGTGGAATGTATTCATGATCTTTGTCTTGTTGCAGATATCATGCAGCATTTGTAGCATATGTTGGTTGCAATCTTCTTCTTGCAACAGTAGCTGCAGCCCTTTGTGCTTACATCACTTTTGACCGGCAGCTGCTGGCTCTGGCATACCAAGTGAAAGCTTATCTCAATGGTGTTGATTCTCATTCTATATTGGCTCCCAGTACTCTCCTTGTGAAGGTTCAGTGCATCAATCTTCTTTCTTATTGATTTATAGGAAAATTCTATTCAATTTGAATGCATGTATGGATGTTCTAATTGTGTCAAAAATGAAAATCTGCAGATATTTGGTTCTATTTTTGGAGTTTCTGCTGGATTTGTATTGGGGAAAGAGGGGCCAATGGTACACACAGGGGCTTGTGTTGCCTCTCTTCTTAGTCAAGGTGGTTCGCGCAAGTATCACCTGACATGGAGAAGCCTACAATACATTAAAAATGATAGGGACCGGCGAGACTTGATCACCTGTGGAGCTGCTTGTCACGGACCGGCGCAAAAGTGCAGTCCGTGCGGCACCTGAACTAAGAAATCAGCAATTCTGAAAGTTCAAGCAAGCCACATATTACACACAAGCAAGATCAGAACAAGAAAGAAGGTAAGAAGATGTAGTGTTTCAGTGAAAAGAACCATGCTGTCATTAAACCCGTCTATTACATTCCATCCAAAACACACACACACTTAACAGAAAGAAAGACAAGTATAACACTCCCCCTCCCTTCTAGAACTCATCAGTTCCTCTACAACCCACTGGAGATGATCAAAACACACACATGACACATCTCAACCACACATGTGTCCTATCCAACCCAAAAATTGCCAACCAATGGCAATGTGACATCCACATCTCACTGCATTCACTGTTGCATAACCACAATTGACCAAAAGTCCAACCTGACAGTCAAGTGAACTACCAATTCCTGACAATTCTCCCCCACCAACCATTGCAATGCCCTCATTGCAACACCTGCATACTCTGCACACTGCAGCACATAACACACCATACATTGCAACATACACCTTGATTTGCATCTGTGCACCATGACTTCAACACTTGCACACCATGCAATTTAGACATTGGCAATGCATCCCAATTCTTGCATTTGTGCACCACATTCTTGTATCTGTACACCATGCCCTGCATTTGCACACAATGCCCTTGCACTTGCACACAATGCCCTGCATTTGTACACCATACACAGCATGTTTGCACACCATGCCTTGGTTGCATTAAACCAACATCCCTCAAATGAATTCAGTTCGGTCGAAGCTCACGCCCAGCCTCGCGCAACGACCAGTTCATGGCTGAGAAGTATACATGCTGCAATTCAATACACCATGCATGTCTCACTACACATGCATGTTTGTGTGGTGCACACTTCCTGTGCATCCACACTTGTGTGTGCCATCCCGGCCTAGCACACACACACATACAAATTCACAATCAACCTGGCTTCTTCTTCAGTGATTCCAACTCTGTTTCAACACCAAGAAGTTGCAATGAACTCATTTGCCTCACATCACCCCCCTGGTTCACCACCTGTGCTTGCATGGCACTCAATGCTTTCCTCTTTGGACAGTCTCTAATAAGATGATATTCTCCACAAAAATAACAAGTTCTTGGAGTAGATACCTGGCCTCTGCCTCCTGCCTTGTTCTTCCATGAAGTTTGATCACCATCAGACTTAGATTGTGCTACAGATGCTCCCCCACCTTTACTTTGCCACTCACCTTTGTCTGTAGAATGAATCTCTTGCTGGCCACTAGGAATAAATGCAACCTCCTGCATCTTCTTCCCAGATTCTGGTCTTCTGAGATCAACCAAAGACTCAGCTGCGGTGATGGCCTGGGCAAGAGTCTGAATTGAGCGACGTTGCAACTCTATCTTCGCCCAAGGTTGCAATCCAGTGAGGAAGTAGAGCAGTTTATCCTCTGCACTAAGATCTGGAATCTCAAAGAGCAAATCAGTGAACTCAGTCACATAAGCACTGATGCTTGATGTCTGCCTGAGCCATCTCAATTTCTCCTTAGCTTCCAATCTAGCATTTCCAGGATAAAAATGCTGCTTGAAATCCTGCTTGAACTCCTCCCAAGTATTGAGAGCAAACGTCCCCTGTTCGATCTCCCCGCTACGCCGTCTCCACCACAAGAGTGCATTGCCAGTGAGGAACATAGTAGCAACTGAAATCTTCTCCGTATCATCATCAATCTTCAAGTGTTTCAAATATCTTTCCACACTCCAAAGAAAAGCATCAAGTATCTTTGCATCCCTTTTGCCATCATAAGTATCAGGTTTTGGAGTTTCTACCTTCACTGAAGTAAACCCAATAGAAGAGGCACTGAGCACAACCTTCTTGCACAATGCCCAGTCCTCTCCAGCTCTCTTCAACTCACTTTGGATCCCCTCTTGAACAGAGACCATATCAGTCCTCATTTGTACAATCTGAGAATTAATACTCTCCATGAAACTGTCCATCATGCTCTGCAGTTCACTCTTGAACTTCCCCATAGCAATAGAAAAACCTTCATGAGTTAACACTTCTTCTTCTAAACGGAGAGCTATGTCAGCCACAGCGCTTTCCATTCGAGTCAAGCGTACATCTAATGAGGCCACAGTTTCCTTTGGAGGCTTGTCCTTCTCCTTCTGCTTGCTTTTCCCAGCTCCACCCTCAACTGTGGACTGAGATTCAGCCATGACAACAACGTTGGACTGCAAACTCTTCACTTTTCACCAAATCTTTGGCTTGACACAGGGATCAATTCTACCATTCTTACACACAGTACACCAGCTTGTTCCCAAGATCACCACCACTCCACAGTTGTGATGTTAGGCTCTGATACCACTTGTCACGGACCGGCGCAAAAGTGAAGTCCGTGCGGCGCCTGAACTAAGAAATCAGCAATTCTGAAAGTTCAAGCAAGCCACATATTACACACAAGCAAGATCAGAACAAGAAAGAAGGCAAGAAGATGTAGTGTTTCAGTGAAAAGAACCATGCTGTCATTAAACCCCTCTATTACATTCCATACAAAACACACACACACTTAACAGAGAGAAAGACAAGTATAACACTCCCCCTCCCTTCTAGAACTCATCAGTTCCTCTACAACCCACTGGAGATGATCAAAACACACACATGACACATCTCAACCACACATGTGTCCTATCCAACCCAAAAATTGCCAACCAATGGCAATGTGACATCCACATCTCACTGCATTCACTGTTGCATAACCACAATTGACCAAAAGTCCAACCTGACAGTCAAGTGAACTACCAATTCCTGACATGCTGCTGGCGTTGCTGCTGCTTTCAGAGCACCAGTCGGCGGAGTCCTCTTCGCTCTTGAAGAGGCAACCACTTGGTACAAGTCTCTTCTTAATAATCTCCTTCTCTACATGTATTGTGCACCTTAGGACATTGTTTGATCCTTGAAAGTGTCAGAAATCCAGGAGGAAAAATTAATGATTTACTTGTGATTCTTTCAAATGGGTATCAACATCAAATTAAATTGTTCAGGTGGCGAAATGCTCTTCTCTGGAGGACATTCTTCACAAATGCTGTGGTTGCTGTGGTGTTGAGAAGTTTGATAGTTTACTGCAGAGGAGGAAAATGTGGACTATTTGGCAAAGGAGGTCTGATAATGTTTGACATGAGTTCAACTGTGAGCACATATAGCACGGCTGATCTTCTTGCAGTTATGATTCTCGGAGTCATCGGTGGCTTCTTAGGAGCTTTTTATAACTATCTCGTCAGCAAAATTCTTTGCCAATATAGCAAAATCAATGAGTATGTGCTGGCTTAAAACTCTTGTTCTTGTTCTCATGCAGTAAAATTACTGTTATAGTTGTCTAATGGCAGGAAAGGAGCTGTTTTCAAGATCATTCACACAATGAGCATCTCTCTACTCACCTCATGCTGCTCCTATGGAATCCCTTGGCTTGCAAGATGCACTCCATGTCCTCCAGGACTGCATGAACCCGGTGCCCGACCATAGGCAGGTCAGGCAACTTCAAGAACTTTCAGTGTCCTCCAGGACACTACAATGATCTTGCATCCCTCTTCCTTAACACCAATGAGGATGCTATTACTTGATCTTTTCAGCGGTAACACCGGCAATGAGTTTGATATCTCCACCCTCATCCCTCTTTTTCATCGCTGTCTACTGTCTTGGGCTTGTGACTTATGGCATTGCTGTGCCTTCTGGTCTGTTCATCCCTGTGATACTCGCCGGGGCTTCCTTGACGCCTTGTAGGGACTATTCTCGGTCCAATCTCCGATTTGGATCCCGCTATCTTCGCACTTCTTGGAGCAGCTTCTCTTCTTGGAGGAACTATGAGAATGACTGTCTCTGTTTGTGTCATACTGCTTGAACTCACGGATGATCTTCTAATGCTCCCCCTGGTAATGCTAGTCCTCCTGATATCGAAATCAGTTGCTGATAACTTCAACATTGGAGTGTATGATCTAATGATTCAGATGAAAGGATTGCCATACTTGGAAGCTCATGCTGAGCCATACATGAGGCATTTGGTTGCCCATGATGTAGTTTCAGGCCCATTGCTCACATTCTTCGGTGTAGAGAAGGTAGGGAACATAATACAGATACTGAAGACGACAGGGCACCACGGATTCCCGGTGATCAATGAACCGCCTTTCTCCGAAGCACCTGAATTGTGTGGTCTAGTCTTGAGGTCACATTTGATTGTGTTGCTGAAAGGGAAGAGATTCACCAAGGACAAGGTCTTAACTGGTTCAACGGAAGTGTTCAAGAGTTTTGGCTCATTTGATTTTGCCAAAGCAGGGCCAGGGAAGGGAATGAAGTTGGAGGAATTGGAGATCAGTGCAGATGAGATGGAAATGTATGTTGATCTTCATCCAATTACCAATAAATCACCGTATACCGTTGTCGAGACCATGTCTTTGGCCAAGGCTGCCTTGCTATTTCGAGAGCTCGGTCTCCGGCATCTCTTTGTTGTGCCAAAGACTCCAGGGGTGAGAACTCTTCTCTTCTCTTCTTTTCTGTTTCTAAGCAATGTAGTTAACAATCTTAATGTCCTTCACCTCTTGCAGAAACCTCCGGTTGTCGGTATACTCACACGGCCCGACTTTATGAGAGAGCACATACTTGGTCTCTTCCCTCATTTCAATCAGCGAAAGAAAATGAATGAAGAACAAACATAGCAATCAAAGGATGCATCTCTATTTGATTGATACTCATACAAAATGAAACTTTGCAATTGAGCTTCAGAAATTCTGTAACAGGGAAAGAAGATGTTGGATTGCTGTGAACATACAACCTGATTGAAGTGTATAATGAACAGCATTATCAATAACGTGGTTTATCAACGTTATAATAAAAAATAAAAAATACAAAAAAGGAACAGCATTATCAATTAATAAACTTAATATTTATCAACTTGTTGGCAAATTTGGGTTACCATTTAGCATATTTTATTCATTCCATGTTTCTGAAATCTTTTCATTTGTATGTTTCCCATTGTTTTTCAGAAAAGAAGAAAAACACAAGCAAACATAAAAAAATGTCACAAACTTCTCCTTGAAAAAGACAAATTCAGATAGATAAAAGAACAAAGAAGTTGATGTCTTTCCATGAAATTATCGAAATTAGAAGCAAAGCAAACAAGAACTAACAAGAAAAGAAAGGATGCAACCACATCTGAATGAGATAAGCATCCTTCAACTCCAACCCAAACTCACAAACAACATCAAATCTTTTGTTCATCAAGTTATAGGAGACGATCTTTCCTGGCACCCAGAGATAAACAATGTCCAACTCCGGATGAAAACCCAAGAAGTTAACCATCTCTAGAGGTTCTTCAACGGTGAACTGAAAACTAATACTGTGTTTCAAGCTCCACTTGCTGCTATTGAGGGTCCAAATGTTTATCTGCTTGCCATTGTTACTGCTGTAATGGAGCAGCCCACCAGACTTACCAACACAACCATCATGCTTCACCATCTCCGGCAATTCAATCTGCTGACAACTCATCCCCTCGAGATTAATTCCGACGACAAACTGGGGCAGAGCAAGAACATAAAGAACTCCATCAAAGTATCGCATTGTAGCCGACATTCTATCGGTATCAACTCCCCAGTGCAGTAGACCAGCCGCCCATTCTCCGGTCTCCGATGAGTAAATCTCAATCTCTGCCCCCTGAGCTAGCCATCCGGTGAAACAAACAACTCTATACCGAGCTGCATGACGAGGATCAAAGGCCAAAATAGATAAATGGTTACTCTTTCCAAGCTTAGGGAGCTGAAACCATTTCTTCAATATTGGATTACAGACATAGAACCTTCCATGCAGTGAAGAGTAGAAAAGGAGCAAACCATGGCAGCAGTCTATGATGGTGGAGCTGAGATTGAAGGGAAAGAAGCTGAGACTCATGTCCTCAAATCCATTCTCAGACAACCATGCAAACCTAGGCTTCTCCACACCTGTCTTTGCATTGTGAGGGAAGTGATAAACTCCGGACAGCATTAATGGCAGCTTGTTGCTCAGATATCTGTCTGAGATCAACCTCTGCCATTGCTTTGAAACAGAGGTCAATCTAAACAAGGACTTTAGAGGAAGCTTAGTGAGTATCTCTATGAGAATGTCATCAGTAAGGCTAACAGTGCTAAAGTTTTCCATTTTGCCTGGAAAAACAAAGTGGAATGAGAATGGTTTGCGTTTTCTAATGAGAAGGGAAAGCAGTGCTGGCCTGCACGCAAAGGAGACGTTGGAGAAGCGTCGACGCCAACTAACCGACAGGTTATTAATATATAGCCACTATGTGGCTCTTTTAGACCAAAAAAAAAAACTAACCGACAGGTCACAGGTGGTGAGTTATCGGGTGCTTTGGATGCTCTTTATTGGATCCTTTGATTGGGCCCGTTATTGCTTTTGATTGAAGAAAGGCATGTGTTTGTTTATTTAAGAGAATAATTAGTCAATGGCTCAAACGCGTTTCAAGAGCATATCATGAATTCGTTAAACATGAACAAATATGTTTCGATTTCTCAATCTTTTTTGAGAGAGAATATAATAACTAATTTTTCTAATATTGAATTAGTTAACTTTACATTATATCGAGCCAAGTATTTGATCACTCTATATACCGTGATTTGATTGAGAAATGTCAATATCTAAATGCATATTTAAAAACTTTTTTAGCCCCTAGAGATATGAGGAGAGGCTAGCATTCTTGTCGTGAGAAGTAAAGAGGCGCAGAATTTCAAATTATAATAAAGAGATCAAAAGGGTTGATTCACTATAATAGAGGGACTAATTTAGATATTACATCATTTTTTTTTTATGAAAACTTATAATCACAGATGAAAATTGTTAATTATGTCTTTCAAAGTCAAATATAACATTATTAAATTATTACTGATTTAGAAAATATGAGATTTCTTTTTCTTTTATGCAGATTATGATGACTGACTTTGTATTTTTTTTTTTCCCCTCCCCAATGCAGTCCTCAATGTTTTCCGATTAATTTGAAGTTATTGGTATTCAAATTGAGACAACGTGGCAATCATGTGCAGCTAAAATAGATCTAGGGTTTGACTGTTATAACTTATAATTAGTTTCTTATGAACATGATGAACTTGTTTCACAATCCATGAATCATGTTGTCCTTAATCTAAGACCCATTTTTGCATTTTAATATCACCGACCTGGTGGGTGCTACATTATACTATAACGGTATAAATGTCTCCACTCCTAAAATCACTGCTTGATTCCGCATCTAATGGTAAAATAATGATATCTTGGCAATACTTTGAAAACTCGGATTTAATCATCTTTAAAAAAAATATATATATTTGTTTAATCTGACTCTAAGGATTTGTGCTGTCCTATGTGAGGAATTGTTTTTTGTGGCCAATTTCATACCATATTTTATGGTTTTATCTTGTTAAAAATGCCTTACACTCTCTTTCTTCCGCTTGCAGTTACCATGTCGTCTTGTAAAATAATGAAAGCTATTGCTTAGAAGAAAATTGCCAACATTGGCTACTGTT
This sequence comes from Dioscorea zingiberensis, assembly GCA_026586065.1. Lineage (NCBI taxonomy): Eukaryota > Viridiplantae > Streptophyta > Magnoliopsida > Dioscoreales > Dioscoreaceae > Dioscorea > Dioscorea zingiberensis. The sequence goes on along the minus strand of CM048822.1, from coordinate 16,774,068 downwards.
CTCTTTCTTCCACTTCCAGTTACCTTTTGATTTTGGCAGTTTAGTTGCATTTTTTTTTTCTTGAAAGGAAATAATGTTGCTATGCTTTCAATACAAAATTTCTTGTCTTTATTATTACCTTTACTTTTGGCCCATTTCAAACTTTACTTTATAGACTGAAAGGTTCTTTCTCTAAAGAGCTTGGAAAGAGAAGGCTTTTAAAAACTCTATCAGGTGGCGCGATTCCTGGCCAACGCATGCGGTCAATCAAAGAGACTCTCTTCGAATGGGAAAATCAAGAGTTTGGCTGAGGAAAGCAGAACCAAGGCAAACGGAAGCACCACGGAGGCCAATGTGCAGGAGCAAAGGCGGGGTGAGCAACGAGATCTAGCCCGCCCAGCTCACAACTCTACTCCGACCCTGGCGGACCCGGGAAGAGCCCGAGGCCACTTGACGAGGAGATGCACCGTCAATGCAGCAGGTGTCAGCTTGGAAAAGAAGCTTATTTGTGGCCATACTTAGGAAGAATGGAGAACCCGAGCACCTTGGGGCACAAGTCGGAGGTTGGTTGCTCCTCGCAGGTGGAGATCGGCACAGGGAATTCGCAGGAGAAACCATGGGAGCTGGTCCGCAGCAAGAAGAAACACCGCCATTCCCCGGTGGGGAGGGAAGTGTGCACGGCCGGGCCAAGCATGGGAGGACAACCTCGGCCAGTGACACTCACCCAGCCCTCACGAAAAGGGCGCCAGTGGCGTTGTAGAGTGCAATGGGAAGTCACGAGCAACACAGGCACTGATGAAGGATTGCAGAAAAGAGGAAGTATGCGGCTATTTGTGGCGACGGAACCTGAAGAAGCCCGGTGCCCTATCTCCCGCCAGCAGGGAATGATCTTGCTCCAAGGACTGAAACTGGTGGGAGTGAAGGACACCAAAAGAAACTCGAAGGGCATCACCAGCAACGCCATCGGTGCAAGGAATCACAGAGGGGAACAGGAGAAGCTGAAGGGAAGGACCTCGCTGGAGGAGAGCCCACACCATGTTTCACTAGCGGTGGATGAGGACATGCTGGAAGAGAAAACCCACCTAGATCGCTACACTATGGCTTTGGTGACTAAGTTCAGATGCATTGTTGACTGAAAGAAAGTCATTGAGGCGGTGGCTGCTGAACACGACCTGGAGCTGAAGTGGGAGGCGGAGACCTATGATGACCGGAGGTTTCTCCTGTGATGCCCTTCGACAAGCATCGCTCAGAGGCTCAAGAGTAGGGGGGGAGATAGACTTCCTGGCGTTCTCCACCAGTTTTGAGCCGTGGTCGACCGACACTGAAGCGACGGGGAAGGCCAAGGGCGAGATCAGATGAATCCATGGCAAGGGCCTCCCCCTGTTTTGTCGGAGAATAGACATCATGGTAAAGATCTTGAAGCCAGTGGGGGAGTTGGTCCACCTTGGCAGTCGTAAAGGACTCAGGTCCACTCATTTCCGAGCATTGGTCAGGCTCCGCCGTGGCTGGACTCTACCAACATCTATCGACTGTATTTTCAGACGGAAATACACAGTGTGGATGGAGATTGTGCATGGTCAACCTGCCCTGCAGTGGGAATCGAAGAAGACAGGGGATCCGGCCAGAGCTACCCGCCGGGAAGAAGAGGAAAGACAAAGAAAGGGGAAGGAGAAGGTTGGACCGATGGACAAAGACCGCAACATGGTCGAGATGACTGAAAGACAAAGAGAGTACGATGGGGCTTCTGCACACATTACCCACTGCGACGCCGCTCGCAGTGTACAACCAAATCGCGAAGATCCGAGGAAAAAGGATGTTAGGATGTCCTCTGATAAAGCTGGACAGGTGGAGGGCTAAGATTGGAGTCAAAAAGGTGTTGAGGCAAGTCAACAAGGCTCGGACGCTCGACAAAAAGGAGCTGAGACGAGTCAACAAGGCTCGGACGCTCGACACATGTCACAGAGATCCTTGGACAAGCGTAGAAATGCTAGCACGAAGAACCGGCAAATGCCGGTAGCCGCTACTTCCGAATCCGCAGGAGCGAAGAGAACACGCGTCTTCCCAACATCTGTGATCCTCCATAAATGTGGGAAATCCTGTGACAATCATTGAATGACATTCATCTCGCAAACACGTGGCAAATGTGGAGAACTCCCCCCTGCCTGATGATCATCCAAATATAATCCAGCTGGACCTAGGAGATAGCAACACATGTAATCTTAATTCAACAAACCAAAAAACAAATGTAAACCAGGTTGAGGAGTTTAATGACACCAAAGCTGATCCGATCACTATCTACTCATACTCTGATAATCAAGAAGAAGAAGACTTGGATGATGAAATGGCTAAAAGACTAGAAATAGAAATTGAACAAGAAATTAAAGACATGTGGAAAGCCCAAATGGAGTGGGAAAAAAGGCAGGAGAGAGGAGAAGCAACTGTGGCGCCCATACACATTGACCAAGCTATGGAAGGCCTCCCTCTTGAGCCTGGTGAAGTTGTTGACCATACCTTAGAGGAACCTTCTGAGCCTCATGAAGAGCCCCAAGAAGGTGCTGATCAAACCTTAGAGGATCCGCCTGATAAGTTCATGCCCCATGAGGAACCTCATACAGGCATTGACCAAATCTCAGAGGATTCCCTGGATAAGCCTGGCGGAGCCAATTTGATATTCACACATGGAGAGAAGACACCAGAACCAATAGAAGAGCAGCTAGAAAGGAGATCACCAAACATACAACTCACTTTAAAAGGGAAAGACTCCATTAATCCAGGTCCAGATCCAGACCTGGATTTATCCAATCATAAGTGGAGGTCCTTCCAGGGTTCCTGGATTTTAATCTCAGATGAGGCCTGGGAAGAATTAACAACTGGAGCAGACTCAGTCGAACAGACAACACAAGATCACAAGAGGCCAAAGGAACAACACACTGAAGGGAATAATAGCAAACACAAGAAAACCAGCCCGAATCCACCCAAGGATGGCGTCAGACGAAGCGGGAGACTCCGGAAGCCGCTTGCAGAATGATTGGAGAAAGAAGGTTTTATTGCTCCACCAAGTAGCTCCAGAAGAAGACTAACGGAGCGAGCGCCAACAACAACCTCAGGTAATGAGTTTAACCCCCCTCCTTCCCCTTTAATTTTTGGTGAGTGGTCAAACAGGGACATGCTATCCAACGCCTGGCTAATGGGAATCGATCTGAGACACTCAGATGAACAGAAGGCCTCCTACATCCAGCATATTCGGATGACGGAGGCAGAACGGGTGCAGGAGTGGAGGAAAATCAACTAGGATTTCCTACCCCTGCAATATACAATCGGGCCTGCCAAGTTATCTTATGAAAATAGTTTCCTGGAATGTAAGAGGTTTGGGTAAGAGGAAGAAACGATATCTAGTTCGTGATCTCCTTTACCCCCACAAGATCGACATTTGTTGTCTTCAAGAGACTAAGCTGGGCAACATAAGTAATGGCATATGGAGATCCATAGGGGGATCACACTTGGACAAATGGGAAGCGCTACCGGCTAGGGACACAAGAGGGGGGTGTTGTATAGGATGGAACAGCTCCAAGTACAGCCTTCAAAACATGACCCGGGATCAATTTGCACGAACGGTGAGTTTGAAGGACAAGACAAATAGGGATGCACCACGAATGATCACCACGGTGTACGCTCGATGCAGCTCAAATCTTAAAATAGCATGTTGGGAGGAGCTCAGAATGATCAGGGATCGATGGAATGGACCATGGTTGGTCTATGGAGATTTCAACACTATCAGACGACAAGAAGAGTCAACCTCATCATCACATCGAACCCGGGAAAGGGAAGAGTTTGAAAGAATGATGCAAAATCTTATGCTCATAGACCCTCCCCTCCTTGGAAGAAGATTCACATGGACAAATGGGCGGGAAAACCCTACTTTTGCAAGACTAGACAGGTTTCTCCTCTCCACCGATTGGACACTGCAGTCCCCGTGTATATGGCAAACGACCCTCGCCAGAGTTAGATCAGATCATACGCCGATCTGCCTAGAGTGCGGGGCGCACTCCCCCGACATTAACCCATTCCGCTTCAACAGAGAATGGGCAAAGAAGGAAGGTTTTTGGGACATGATCAAGGAGCATTGGCAAGGCCAGCCTTGATGAGGAAATGGTGGCTGCACATTAGCTGAGAAAATGAAGATTGTAAAAGCAAAGTTAAGAGTATGGAAAAAAAGAAAACTTATTTCAGAAGACTGAAAAGAAAAAAGAACTCATGGCAGTCATTAACACATTAGACACACAGAAAGAGACAAGAGAGCTCTCAAGGGAGGAGGCGGAGGAGGAAGTGGCACACAAAAGTGAGTATGAAAAACTCATCTTAGAAGAAGAGGCCTACTGGAGAAAAAGCTCCTGAATAACCTGGCTACAATTAGGGGACCGCAACACAAAGTTCTTCCATACCGTCACTAGTCAACGAAGGAATGTCAACCACATACACCAGATACAACATGAAGGTTCGGCCATCACAGACTCGACTCATATAACAACAATCATAACAAATCACTTCAATAATCTCTTTGGTAAGGAACGGGAGACGAGATACAAAACCTCCTGGGATCGACTGTTCCTGCACAAAAGGATTGTGGATCTGGGTCACCTGGATGAACCTTTCACGGAAGGCGAAATTAGGAAAGCAGTCAACGAGTTGGGGGCGGACAAAGCCCCTGGACCGGATGGCTTCCCCATGACCTTCTACCAACAAGGACGGAACATTATCAGGGAAGACCTGCTCAAACTCTTCGATGATTTCTTCCAAGGCACGACAAATCTGGAGCGCATCAACTGGGCATACATCCTGCTAATCCCAAAAAATAGCGCACCAGAAAGCATCAACGATTATAGGCCGATCAGCATGATCAACTGCTCGATAAAAATCATATCCAAAGTCCTTGCAAATCGGCTAAAAAGGAATCCTTGGTGATATTGTAAATGAGTCCCAAACAGCCTTCATCCAAGGCCACATGATCCATGACAATATCATTGCAGCTGAAGAGCTGATACATAAGTTAAGGAATGGAAATGAGGTCCTTATTAAAATTGATTTTGAAAAAGCATTTGATACGGTAGACTGGGACTTCCTCCTTGAGGTCCTACAGGCCAGAGGATTCGGGACAAGATGGTTGCGATGGATTAAATCCCTACTGGTATCTTTCAAAGCACGCTTTTTGATAAATGGGGAACCGATGGGGTATGTAAGGAGCAAGAGGGGACTGAGACAAGGGGACCCACTATCCCCATTGCTCTTTGTTTTGGTAACAGATGTTTTAGCCACGATGCTATCAGAAGCACTCAGAGCTAACATATACAGAGGAATCCCGATTGGGGCTAACAGGGAGAACACAATGTCCACTCTACAATATGCTGATGACCTCCTAGTCTTTTGCACGGGAGGTACGACAGATGCCCACACACTTAAGCTCGTCTTCTACTTATTTGAAGGGTTCTCAGGACTAAGCATTAACTACACCAAAAGTGTTCTCATCCCAATCAAGTCCTCAGATAATTCCTTCCAAGACCTCGCCCAAATACTTAACTATTCGACGGCGAACTTCCCGATCAAATATCTGGGAGTTCCATTATCGGGTGGATGACCTAGAAAGGAGGACTGGAACATACTTATAGAAAGAATCAGGGGAAAGCTTGGTTCATGGAAGGGTAAACTACTATCACTAGGAGGAAGGCTCACTTTACCTAACTCAGTGATCTCCACAATGCCGATCCACTGGATGTCGGCATACCGCCTCCCCGAATGGGTCATTAAGAAGATTAACTCAATAAGGAAAGAGTTCCTATGGAATTGAGTGGACAGAGAAAAACGAGATTACCATCTCGTACATTGGGACAGACTATGTAGACCCAAGGAAAATGGCGGATGGGGAATCCTAAATCTCCGCCATTTCAACGGCGCCCTTCTGGGAAAATGGTGGTGGAGGATCCTCACCGAGGGTGCGGGAATTTGCTAGAAGATTTTTCAGGACGTCTACTCAAGAAGAGGATACATCAACCCCTATAAGCAAGCCCTAGGGAGGGCCTCATCATTCTGGAAAGGAATATGTCGAGAAGCCCCGTCGATGCTGGCAAACATGAGATTCACTCCTGGAATGGTGCACACCACAAATTTCTGGATGGATCACTGGTGGAATGGTCAATCACTATGCAACACATTTCCCAGCTTATATGAACTAGCAAACCAAAAGCACCTAACCATCCAACAAGCAAGAGGCAGAATATAAAGGGGTTTACCATTGCTCAAGCCAGGCCCACTAGCATTCGGAGAAGCAGAAAGCCTAGAGCTCATCGAACTTGAAATAACACCTCCCCCTAATCACCAAGATAACGTGACAACGGATGTTAAGGAATGGGCGCTTACCACTAACAAAACATTCATCAAGTTAAATCCACAGCATCTCTTGGTGGGGCCGATGGGGGGATCAGGAGTGACCTAGGGACCAAGTTCTGGAAACAACCGTGCCCTCTCAAGATCAAACTATTTTCCTGGCTAGCTAAGGAAAACCGAATCCTTACACAAGACAATCTGCATAAAAGAAACTGGAGTGGGGAACGCACTAGATGCTACTTATGTGATAGCAAAGATGAATCAGTCGAGCATCTGTTTATCTCATGCCCTTACGCTACAAGCATATGGAACCACTTCAGAAGCATGTTTGGGATAAGAACAGAGATCACTAAGTTAAAAGCCCTCTGGGCCTCCACCCTTAGGGTAGACCATACCCTACGTGGAGAATGGGAACTCACCGTCATGGCAATCATATGGAGCATCTGGGGTGAAAGAAATATGCTATGTTTCCAGGAAAAACAACGCATTTTTTTTAGAATTATTCGCGATATCTCCTTCCTCATTCTCTATTAGTTGGATGCAGCTCCAATTGCAAAACGACCAAAATTGGAGGCGACAACAAACCTGATGAAGTGCACCCTGGAATTCTCTGCTACCACCCCTAGACACGACGGCGAGGGAGGGACCCCTTTGAAGATGATCCGGCTGATCAAGGAAGGACCTGAGGAGACTCGCAGAGGTTATTCTAATCATGAGAAAAGCTTCACATAAACCATGCATTTGTAATTTCCTGATTAAGAAATGTTCCCTGTAATCGACTCTTATTATCAATTATCATAAATAAAATGTGGTTTACCACTTATTCAAAAAAAAAAAAAGATTACTTTATTCAGAAGTGGAAAATAGGTGGGAAAGACAAAAATAAAATGCTTGGAATGAAGCGAGAATGACAATTCTCATTCTTATGTTTGTGTTTAAATATAAAATGAGTCCTATTTTTATTCTTATGTTTGTTTATATTTTTTTTAAAAAAAATATGATGTTATCAAAAGATCATGTTTTTCAAATTGTGGGATAATTTAGTTTAAAATTAATTTTAAATTATAGATTTAATAAAATATTTTTAAAGAAAATATGCCATTCTCATGCTTCTCAGCTCTAAAAAATAAAAGATAATGAGAAGAGGAAAGAACCTTAATGAGAACTCTATTCAAAGTTCCTATATAAGGATTTGTATCAGTTCCGTAGATAAAGTAAAAAAAATATTTTAAGATCCTCATTCATATTGATTTACATAACAATATATAGTTTAAACTACAAGGTATTATAAGATATTAAGATAAAATATTATAAAATAAAATTAAAAAAATAAAGATAAATGAGTTTTTTTTCCAAAACATGACATGAAATTTACAACACAAAAACATTTACTCAAATGTTAAAACTTTTGCATGGTTTTATTATATCCATAGACACGGGTAATATTGTCTTTTATGTGTTTACCAAACACACTGTGGACACTTCAGTGCTATCATAGGAGAAACAAAAACCTTTGAAATTACGAAGAAACTTGCCTGTAACAACTACCACAATGAAACCTTCTATTTTTCTACTTCTGAATGTAGATCAAAATGACCAAACCATGCAAATATTGTATCTCTTATGTATTAATGCTTACATTATTTGTGTTAATTACTCAACACAACATTTTCCCATAAGCATGACTCTGAATTGAAAAGGCCCCAAAATGAACATAAATTAAGAACAAGCTTGAAACCTTTTCAGAAAAGCAGACATCTAATAGCTACTATTTGAAATTCAAACAACCGAAACCAATCCTTATAAACTTCAAAACGAAATACATATAATTATGCAAGAATGAAAGATTCAGAAAATTTACATTTATAATAACATTGTTTTGTAATTCAAACTGTATTTGAGACTATAGCAACTTGGATTTACTTGTGTTTCCTAATTTTGAGACTATAGCAACTTGGATTTACTTGTGTTTCCTAATTAATCTTCGAGCAGTTGCTTGGATTTCTATCTCCTATTTAAAGTCTTACATTTCCTCTATATGACTTTCTTCATGCAAGTAGTACTAAGCTATCCCAAAAAAGTTGGCTTGAGTTCTGTGTTAGGCATCCTTACCGACAAAATAATGTTGAAGACATAGCTTAATGCACAGATAAATTGCAAAAAATACTTTCTCAAGATGGTATAACTTGCCGCAATATAGGAAGTTCTTGAACTCAATACATGTAACTATTATAATGCAAGGATAAAAGCTATAATGACACTGCTCAGCAACAACACAAGCCAAGCAGAGTTCTTTTGACAAAATTTATCAGAATTATGTATTCTGGAGATTCGGAGTAACAGGTCCATAAACAATTTTGCTGCCGCTAAACAACCAAAGACAAAACTCATAAATATTACTGCAAGGGTCTTGTTCTCTATGTTCACCTGATGATCATGAAGCTTGTCAAACTCTGATCTGCATAGCAGCCACGAACATCAATATTCAGCCACAAATATAAACAAAAATTCTAATGTGATAAGGAATATAAATGGCTATGAACAGATTTATGTGAATGTGTGTGTGTGTGTGTGCACGTGTGTGTGTGTGCGCGTGTGTATATAGGGTTTAGGGAGCTTTTGAGATTATTCATCAGGTAATGACCGAGGATCAAATGCATGGAAGATATACAGTCTTGCAGTAGTGCAAGAAAAGATGAGACCACTAACGATGTGAATGCACTTACTGGATACAGTTATACAATCAATAAGTCCGGATCTACATAACATTGCTTCATCATGTAACAGAATAAATTTGATAGGGTACACTGTGATATGAGAGAAAGATCAGTGTCAGGTGGCAGTGCATTCTGCAGACTGTAAAGGATGAAACTTTTATGCTGAGCAAGAAAGCTAATGTCACCTATGTGGAGTAAGTTCTAAATTTATGTAGAGTTAATTACTGCACTACTTCACAAAAGCTACAGAATTAATATCAAACAAGATATGCAAATGAATAAAACCTGAGAATGGAATTATCTTTGACTAACTGCTCCAATTGTGAGGAAGCCGTAGTTTTCCATGAGAGGAGCTCTCCTATATCACTGGCCTGAAAACATGAAAAATGAGGATTGAGGAAAATAAAAAATTCAAGGAACCATACAACAAAGGTCTAAAAGTTATGCTTACAAACACATCTCTTTGGTTTTCGAGACTCTTTATATCCAAGATGATCTTCTCCAAAAGCTTATCCTTATTAGCAATATCATCATCAAAATCTTTGAAAATACGTCCATATCTGCCATTCAATTCCTCAAGGTAACTCTCTAAAACTGAGAAATTCACATCAAGAGCTTGCACCTTCTGCATTAGTATCTTGAGAACAGTGTCCCCAGGCATTCTTCCAACTTGTGGTGGCTTTGACTCTAAAGTTGAATCAGGCACATTATTCTTACGAGCCTCTTGTTTTAGCTTCACATTATCACTTTGTGACTCGGGTTCTGATTCACTAGCAACTTCCTGAAAAGGATCAAGCCCACCGTCAGAAGGCTCTTGCAATAGTATTTGTTCTTTGTTCTGTTCTTCAGGTTCCATTCGACTGTTAGGAACTGAGATCAAGTCCTCCAACATCCTCTCAACAGCATCCACACCATGTACTTCCACTATACTTAGTGTGCAGTAGAACTCCGCACCATAATGGCTAAGCAAATTCAGTTTCAGATATCTTGCCCAATTTGGCTCCTGGAGAGAAAACCTCTGTGCATGCTTCACATTTCCTGCTGTAAAATTCCCAAGTTTCACCCAGTGATCTGTTGGATAAACCAAACTACTCAGTAATTCAAAATCTTTCAAATTAGATGAGTAATGCTCAAAGTTTGCTATCTCAATACTGTCCACTAAGGTTTCTTCTGAAAGTTCAATGACAACAAATTTCTCCTCTGCTGAGCATGGATTCCGAAGATATTTGTCTTTATCTTTGTCCAAGATATTGGAAGCACCCTTAGCTTCCTTGTTGAAAGCCAGGACCTTTGCACCCTTAGTAGCAGATGCATAATTGTACTCTTTCCCACCAGGCTCTACTCGGTGAACAACAGTGTCTTTGTTCGAAATGGGCTTTCCTTTTGGAGCAGTTGCTCTGCTTTTAAATTCATCAAGACCCAGAGGTGTGACACGAGATATTCTCCCATTCTTTCCAACAGTTTCAACCCTATAAACTTCTTGAAAATGTTTCATTCTCTGCCTTGTGGTTCAACAAAAGTTTTCTTCAGCTTGCTTTTCTCCATTTGATGGTAAAATTTCTTTATTATCTTCATTAACAAAAGCGTCTGTAAGATTTTTAGACAGATACACTCCTTGTTATGTGCACATCATTATCAGAGGCCTGTGATGGTGCTAATGGAACTCCATGTTCATGAGCCTCTTCACTTGTGTCCGGACCAGCTTCATGCCAAATAGATTCTTCACTTACAACACCCAGCCCATCTGCATGTCATTGAAGAGGAAAGGCCAACAAAAATCAATATCATCCACCCTGTCACTACCCTTACTCCCAGTAATTCATCATAAACTAGAGAACTATTTATCCAGTCAACATTCCGAAAATGAGTGTTGCATAATCCTTGTTACAATGGAATAGTCAAGTAATGCTAGGTTATTATTGGAGGAAAAACTTATAGTTTCCTGAAAACCGGAGAAGTAATTTAAAAGACCATAACACTAAGCTTGCATCTGTGTAATTTGCTATACGGCCAGAAAGGATGCCACCAGATACAATAAACAAGTAGTAGAGGAATTATTAATCAATAAATACATCAGCAGTGATCTACATGACTATAACATGAAGCTTGCATCTGCGAAATTAGCAATATGGCCAGAAAGGATGCCACCAAATATGATACATAAGTAGTAGCAGAATTCGTAATCAGTAAACACATCAGCAGCATCCAAGATAAGCAAGTAAAACATCAACTACACAATGAAGGAATAAAAGGAGATATATAAAGCTGATGAATGGCTGAATAAAGAAGATAACATATTGGAATTATTTGCTACCTTCTCAATGATATAACCAAAATAATCTAGTTATCAAAAAGCAAAATAAAAGCTGCATAGTGGTTCAAATAATGAAAGACATAAGGAAAAGAACCGATGAGAGAGATAACCATAAGCAAGCATACCTTTATAACCATTACCGTTGCTGATCAGAGAGTTAAGGAGGAAGATAATCCCCACAACAAAGAACCAAGGAGAGAGACACCTTGGCCTTAACCGTGTCCTCCCTGAGATAGAGTTCTTCTCTGATGCAGCTCTTCTTTGCAGAAGAGCTTTACGTGATCTCTGCATCGATCATGAATTCAATTAAAGTCTGCAAATCAAAAGGAATACAATTACCAGAAGTGCAATTGGAATAAACTGCAAGCACAATCCATCGCAAAATCCAAACTTTGTTGAAGTAATTGATCCTCCAAGCCAAAATCTATGAGATTTATAAAATAAAGACTTTGTGGATTAAGAAAGCAACCAAGTTAGATCAGAAACACATTATACATAAGGATTTCTACTATTGTACAGATCAAAGCAATGTGAAATGGAAAGAATTTTTTTATTCTTTTCAAATTTCTATAAAATTGCAATAATACACACCGTTTCCTTTATTACTTTTCTTCGAATCTACCCAAATTACAAGACAAGCAAACAGATCAAGAATAGCTGGCAGTGATCCAAGTAACGGTCCAGTTAGTATTAAATCTAACAAAAATTCTCAATCTGAAAAATTGGAGAGCCATGACCAGGCAAACATCTCAAATCAAAAACCGATCAAAAAGATTTCTTTTTTTCCCGAAAGGTTAACAAATAGATAGTGGATCACAATACCTCAAAATTCGAAAGCAAATTCGGCACGCGTTGCTTCGATCCCTTGCCTCCTTCTTCTTCTCCGAAACCCTAAATCGAGAAGTGAGAATTTATTCAAATTTCTTCTCTTGATTTTCACTCATTCCCTCGATCTCTATATATCTCGTAATTCCAAATAATATGATTGGTTTTCTTGAAGGCTCCGTTACAGCTGGCCACGGCCGGATTCAAAGAAGGGAGAGAGAAAGGGATCGGAAGTTTGCAGATCAGACCCTTCTTTCTCTTAAATTAAACTACTCTTTAGTCCTCCATGCGTTGCAGCTTACAAAATTACAAATGGAGTGTGAAAAACTACTCTTTAGTCCTTCTTTCAAATTGATCCTTATAATTTATTTATTTTCGGATTTAGTCCCCTTAAGTTCATGTGTTTCAAAGAAGACATGCTTAAACTCTTTGATGACTTCTTCCACGGGACGGCTGATATGGAGAGACTCAATTGGGCGCATATCCTGCTCATCCCAAAAAATGGAGCCCCAGAAAACATTAATGACTACAGACCGATCAGCCTCATCAACTGTTCAGTCAAAATTATTTCCAAAGTTTTAGCGAACAGGCTAAAAGGAATACTGTGAGAACTGGTAGAGGAATCTCAAACTGCCTTCATACAGGAGAGAATGATCCATGACAATATCATGTGGCGAGAGGAATTGATACACAAAATGAGAAATGAGCACACAAATGGGACTCACGATCAAAATAGATCTGGAAAAGGCGTTTGATTCGGTGGATTGGGAATACCTCATAGACATTCTCCGAGCTAGAGGATTCGGACCCAAATGGCTAGGTTGGATCAAATGCCTACTCCGTTCTTCAAAAGCACGATTCCTACTCAACGGTGCAACAACTGGATATGTTAGGAACAAAAGGGGCCTTCGGCAGGGGGACCCCCTATCCCCACTGTTGTTTGTTCTGGCCATGGACGTCCTTCCCACAATGCTTTCCAATGCAATCCATTCCAACATCTACCGTGGAATCCCTATAGGGGGCAATCGGGATGACGCTATCTCGATGTTGCAATACGCCGATGACATTCTAATATTTTGCACTGGGGGTTTGGCTGATGCCCGCATCCTGAAATTAATCTTTTACCTTTTTGAGGGCTTTTCGGGACTAAAAATTAACTACACCAAAAGCGTCATCATCCCGATCAAGTCAAGGGACTACAACATTGAGGAATTCGCAGAGGTACTTAATTGTGCAGTTGCCAATCTCCCAATCAAATATCTAGGGATCCCGTTATCGGGTGGCCGCCCTAGGAAGGAAGACTGGAGAATACTAATTGAGAAAATTAGAGGAAGATTGGCATCGTGGAAAGGGAAACTACTGTCATTAGGGGGAAGACTGACAATGATAAACTCAGTAATCTCAACCATCCCAACCCACTGGATGGCTGCCTTCCGTCTCCCAGAATGGGTTATTAAGCAGATTGACGAAATCAGGCGAAACTTCTTATGGAGGGGCGTAGACAAGGATACCCACAGCTACCACCTAGTCAACTGGGATAGAATCTGCAGACCTAAAGAAAATGGGGGATGGGGGATTTTAAACCTCCGAACTTTCAATGGGGCCTTGCTGGGAAAATGGTGGTGGAGAATTCTCACCGGACGTGCAGGCATATGTCAGAAAATCCTCCAAGATGCATACTCTAGGAGAGGTCACATTGACCCGCATAGACCGACACAGGGGCGAGCATCAACCTTTTGGAAAAGCCTTTGCAGAGAAAGAGCCCCGGTAATGGCAAACATTTGTGTTACTCCCGGCTATGGCGGTGACACCAACTTTTGGTGGGACAAATGGTGGCGAGGGGCGATTCACTTGAGAGCACCTACCGGGCTGCAAGAGCTAACCATAGCACGGCACCCTAACTCTTCAAGGTCACGAGGACCAAGATCCAAAATGGCCAACCACTCCTCAAACCAGGCCCAATGACGGCTAGGGAAATGGAAGGTTTTGAAACAATAATCCGGTCACTGGAAGAACCTGTTGCAAACCCAGAGGCAGCTGATACCAAGGAATGGAGACTCACGAATAATAGAATATTCACGGTCAAATCACTCTACCGCTTCAGAATAGACGGGGGTATACGAAGTGACCTCAAGCAGGGATTCTGGAAACAACCATGTCCTCTCAAGACAAAACTATTTGCATGGTTAGCCAGGGAGAATCGGATACTCACCCTTGACAATCTACACAAGAGGAAGTGGAGAGGGGACCGTACTAGCTGCTATCTATGCGGAACGGAGGATGAAACGGTTCATCATTTACTTATCGCATGCCCATACGTAAGTCAAATCTGGAACCACTTCAGATCATTATTCGGTGCTCGAACTGGGGAAGTGGATCTCCGGAGGCTATGGGGTACCAGGGATACCTCCTCCGAGGTGGACAATACCCTAAGAGGAGGATGGGATATCGCTATAATAGCAATAACTTGGAGCATCTGGGAGGAGAGAAATCGACGATGTTTCCAGGATAAACAACGCGTTTTCTTACAAATTATTCGTGAGATCTCTTTCCTCACTATCTCTTGGTTAAATGCAGCTCCTATGGCGAAAAGACCAAAGCTGGAAGCAGCGGCGAACCTGGTGAAGCGAAGCTTGGAATTCACAACTGACACACCAGGAAGGACTGACGAAGGCGGAGATTCCTCCGGGGAGGACCCAATTCAAACCTGAGCTAAGAACAAGATCGGGGGCATTGCTGGCAGACGGGGAGAACAATCACAAACTATGTAATCTAGTTCCGATCTACCAAGCAATGTAAACCATTACCATGATAAATAAAATGTGGTTTATCCACCTTTTCAAAAAAAAAAAAAAAGAACAATTGATATAGATACATACCCCCAGCCCCAGGTACTTTATTTATTTGTAGTTATGACCCTATTGTTTAGACTAAAAATAAAAAAGGGAATAAGGTGAATATACCCTTCAACGGAGTGAGCCCCTGGGCCAATTTGGTAGGGGCTTCATTTTTGTACTCTTATTATCTTATTAATAAATATAATTTATTCATCTAAAAAAAAATTGAATAAATCCTTCCAATACACACATATTATATATATACACAAACCACTCGAAAAATGAAATAAATTTTCTATTATAGAATTCAGGGAATTGAGAATTTTGATTTGTAAAATTAAACATGATTAAATAAAGCATCATAGCAACATTACTATCTACAGTTGCATATATATATTTAAAGAAAAATCAAATCAATTTAATTTGTGAGAAATTTTTGTAGAATTGAAGAGTAAGAGAATAAAAAATAAAAAAATAAAAAGAGGGGGGTTGATAAAGTGGATAAACCACATTCATTTATTAAAAATTCAAAGGTTAACAAGGGTCCTTTGTTGGACTGGGTGGTACAATCAGGCTTCTGAATTAGCTACTTGAAATGGGTGGTGGGCGTTCCTCCCTTGGCAGTGGGCCTCCAAGGTCGTCCTCTTCAAAGTCGGCCTCCGGATGTCTTGGCACATGTTCTCCTTCCGTTTAAGTGACACTGCGTTTAATAAAGGTAGTCATTGGTTGGAGTTGTGTCTGACAGGTGGTGTGTGTGCTGTCGAACCATGAGAGAAAGAGGAAGTCGATGTGTCGAATAAGTCTCCATAGATCGGGAAAATCGTACGGATTTTTTGAAATAAACACGGCGTTTATCATTGAAACATCACATGTTCCTTTCTAGCCAGAGGTTCCAGGTGACAACCAACACCAGTAGATGCCAACCCTTTTCGGAGGTGTTGACCCAACTTTTGGTCGATCAAGGAATTCCCCCAAAGATCTTGTATCTTGTTGGTTGTTGGGGGCGATCCCGCACCCAATGAGGTGTGCATAGTGGGACCATATCCCTACTGAGTAATGGCAATTGATGAGTAGGTGGTTAGTGTTCTCGTCAAGGTTGTTGCATAGGAAACATTGCGTCCTTTCTCCTTGTCAGTTCCTCTTTGTCAGGTTATATAATGTGGGGAGTTTTTCTGCCCACACTAGCCAAGCAAATAACTTGACTTTGAGGGGGGTTGCTTGCTTCCAAAGTAGGGTCAAGAGGGATCTTCTTATGCCACCATCGATTCGAAAGCGATAGAGGGATTTGACAGTGAATTCCTGGTTGGGGTGAGTCTTCATTTCCTCAGATCTGCCTGCTGGGATTCCTCGTGGCCAACGCGCTCTAGTAGCCCTTACCACAATTCCTCCGTCTCTTGGGGGGAGGGGGGCAGGGTGGTTAAGGAAGCCAGGGATGAGAAAATTGATGAAGTAGTCAAGATGGGAAGGGAGAATAGGAAAGAGAAAGGAAAATACAAAAGAAATGTAGGAAGAAAGGGCATTTATGTAATTTCAAGGATGCTAATTTAATTTTATTGGTAAATTTTTAAAAAAAATTAATAAAAAAACTTTGATTCAAAAATTGACACAATGATTCTGTTTTGAGAGTCTATGAATTTAAATTTAAAATATCATTCCTATTAAAAAAGTTAATATTTAAAAAATATTTTTTAATAAATAATTCTAGGGAAAATTATTTATAGATCTCTAGAAGTTTCCAAACTTCCCAGACAGTACCTCTTTCTTGATAAAGTTAACTTTCAGCCCTTTAGCCTCACTCCGTCAGTCATATTTTATTTTAATTTCAATATTGCCCCTGCTTTTGGTGAGGAGTATTCTCGCCAAGTCATGTCTTATTTTTTTTTTGAATATTGTATTTCACCCATCACATCGTCACCTTTTTGTTATCTTTTCACCTACATTATGTACTTTTTCCCTGCCAAGCTTCCTTTATGCTCTTCTTTTTCTTCCTCAATCCCTTTTGTCCCCGTTTGTTTCCATCTATTTGTCTCTTCTACCATTCATTTGCACTCCGGTGTGACGAGCTCTGTGACCATCTCTTTCTCGATGAGTCAACCCCCAAGACTAGTCGAAGAAACATCCACCTTCGGCATGAGTTCCTTTTCTTGTTTTTCCGACAAAACGTTTTCCATGTCTCTTGAAGTTTAAAACCATGCTAGTATAAAGTGCTCTTACTGCAGGTTGGCAATGGAGACCTTTTGTACAGTCACCAGATATAATGGGGAGGGACGAGTGTTGCAATTCATCGTATTGAACTCTTGGGTGTCAATACTAGCCGAGATATGTGAGTAATGGGATCTTGAAGTTTTTCATGTAAGGGTGAAGTTTGTTACACTGGATGCACACCGAACGGTTTGCCCAATTGATACCGAGGTGGACTTTCAGCATATGTGCCACATATACCACATGTTCAACAGCGCTGCTGTCGACCTCATTGTCGATACCGTTGAAGAAACGATACGTGGACATGCCCTCCAGCTCCTCATTACTATTGTAATTTTGATTTTAACTTCGTAAAGAACGATAAGCAGAGGGTAACTGTACAATGTGCCGTGGTAGGCTGCGAGTGGCGTGTCCACCCATCGATAGAATGTAATCGTGTGACATTTATACTTATTTTCAGTTGTTACAGTTTAACATAACATCTTCTTATTTAGAATTTCATGTTACCTTTTAATATAACGTATTTTCGTTTATCATATTAGGTTTCTGTTTAATATGTTATGTTCCTACTTATGTTCTAGATTTTTCGTTTAATATATCTTGTTTCTAACTAATATTTGTTATTCTTGGTTCGTCATTGCTTTCTTGCCTAACAAAGGTTCAAGCACATGATCATACTGTGTAACTTTCAGGAGAATTCTTGACCATGGGAAACTCACCTATGCCCTGACATATATAATAAGTTGGAGTAAACTGTTGAAGAAAGTCGCACCCCTCTTGGTTGAGTGGATTCGGCCGAGGATCATCTAGAGGTCATCCACGAGTGGCTATAACCGGAGATCTACAATGCACCAATTTTACTCTTGATAGAGAGGACGATTTAAATGTAAACACATGCTAACAGGAGGAAACAAATATATTAAGAGTCAGTACAAATTATATACATTGGAACTCTGAATCTTATGCGGAAATAGTCTTTGTGCAAATTATATATTATGTCAAATCATACCGCCAGTGAATTTTCAATGTGTCTCTTCTTTCTTGCTAGTTCTCTATTGTCGCGAGCTATGCTGTCCATCAGTATGCGTGCGACGTAGCGCAAATGCATGAGAGGTACCTCCGAATTGGGAAGGTGAAGTTTCTAACCATAGAGAGTTTGGTCTATGAACCGCATAACATAAACATAGCAGTCGACGCTCCCATCTTCTGTGACAGGAAGTTGTACTTGTGGTTCAGTGGGTAGGCCTTCAATTCGCTCTCTCCAAGGTCGATTGTGAGGCAGTCGTCGAAGAGTTACCGTTGATAACAGAATAAGGACCATTTATAAATAACCAAAACAAAATAAAAATCACTCACTTACTTGTATTACCATTACCCAGGCGTCAGCATCGTATATAGGGATTTCTAGTGAGGAGTAGTTAACATACTCCTTATTTTTCTTGTCAAGGATGATAAGATGGAAGTGCTTATTAAGAATGATGGGAAAAAGGCCCAACTCAACTTTGTGGAAGGCACGCACAACATCCTTCATCATTGTTAGGGCGACATATGTGGTGTGGTCTTGCTTGGACATCAGAAGCGCCAATGACCTAGTGATTGTGATCTGCCTCTTATAGGGATAAGGAACTTTTCTCATAGACTCAAGGACGATCATCACAAAGACATCCATGACGTCATCGGGAACCATCATCTTCCCCTCGAGCAGTGTGTATAGATGGTCACGGGTAGTGAATGACCATTCGTTCTTCTATACGATTGTCCTAAAAGAATGTTAAACGAAAACATAAAGACTTAAACGAGAAAAGCGTATATTAAGCGAAAACTACTCAAAATAAAGGGGAACTCTATAACATAAACGGAAACCTCATTAACTTAAATGGAAACTTCGATAAATAAACGGAAAGACATATAAATAAGCGAAAACTTATTAAAATAAGTGGAAAACTTACTTATCAATTTTAAAGTTGAGATATATACCAATTGTTGCATGTTTCAGCTTGTTCAACTGTATGAAACCGGCAAGATGTTTCTTCCTCGATATAAAATCTGTATTCACTTGGGTGTGTCCACGTTGGACATGAAGGCCTCTACGAGGAACACGTCATTAGCTGCTGGTTTAGGGACTGCAGTTGGTGATTCAACGGATGTTGTCGGAACTTCATTGTCGGCAGCCATTGGCTCAGGGTCCCATGTGTCGTCCTTCAAGGTGGGTTTTTCTTGCTTCAATTTTGTTAGTGTTTCGATTAAGCTACTAAGGGTAATCAAGTTATCGTTGTTGACATCGGTTGACAGGGATGGATTTTGTTCAACATCTTTCATTATTTTGTCCTTGCGGGAAGTCTTCCTTCTTAAGTTTAAGCTGCTAAGGGTGACCATGTCATCGTTGTCGACATCAATTAACATGGATACACTTTGTTCATCATCTTTCATTGTTTTACCCTTGCTGGAAGTCTTCCTTCTTTCGATTAAGGTGCTAAGGGTGACCATATCATTGTCGTAGACATGCGGCGGAGACGGTGCACCAACAGCCTGCTTCTTTCCCTCCATTATGGCCAGTCGGGAAATGATGCGGCCAACATTTCTTGCCAACACCTTATATGCGTCCTGAAGGAGTGAAATATCGTCATCTATTGGCCTCCTTGGAGGACTGCCCATGGAAGAATTAGGTCGGGTGGCACGCGGGGCGCTTCTAGACGGGGAGCGTTCCTCACCCCTTTTTATTGCAGTGTCCCTCTGCACGGTGCCTACAACGGCTTCTTCTTCTCGTGTGACGGGGGTGAGCTTGGAAAACTGTAAATCCTCAAAGGAAACACACGAAACACAATGTAATAATATTACACACGAATTCTTTATATTAAGCGAAAACACCTAAACTTAAAAATGAAAGTTGTTATAATAAACAAAAACATACTATATTAAACAAGAGCTTCTAAAACTTAAAGGCAACGCTGACAAACCATCTTAATGGGAAAACCTCTTTTCCATCGAGAGATTTCATTAGAGAACCAAGGGATGCTTTCTTTTTTAAGCTATTCTCCCCAAAATTGAGGATCCTCAGTGTCCTCCCAAAATACACCTTCTTCCTGGCTCTAGTCACCTTATAGAACCATATATTTAGGGCGATAATGTACCCTCTCAGATACCCTATCTGTGTTTCCTTCCCGAAACACCTTGACTGCACTCGAGCGGTTGTCTTAGGGACGTCATCCATAAGCCACTTGTGAGTTACCCGTGCTCAAGCATAGCGGTTCAATGCTTCTAGTTTGTCTGCTTAGTCTGCAATCCAATTTGGAACCGTACATGAGGTGTCGGGAACAACTTCCTAGGAAGTATACAATGAGTAGCTTCACGAAGTCTTCCTCTTTACCTCCTTTATTAACGAGTTGGAGAAGTTTTTTTTATGGCATCTTTGTGTCTCTCGTAGATTCTGGAGAGATATTTGTCTTCAAATGATGATTGATTTTTCTTCTTTTGGAAAACAACACTCTGCCCATCGCAGCGGGGCCATCAGATCAGGGGTCAAGGATAAGAGCAACGTCTTGGGGTATGAATGATAGGAGGCTTTCTCCGATCTTAAATTTCTCAGTGCGCTTATCGTATCTCTGTAACAGGGCATCGAGCATTCCCCTCTCCTGCAGGAATGGTTTGATCACTGTCAATGGGACAAAGGGTGTCCTCCAGATGATTTCCTAATGTCTCTCAGTCATATACTCCTGTAACTCGGTAAGTGTTTCCACTCCCAGAACCAAGTAGCACCTACCGTTGCCGAGACTGACCGTCATATTTCCGTAGCCTAAACCAAGGAAGGCAGGTAGAGATGGTGTCACGAGGATGCAACGATCGGAGAAATTGAAGAGTGTTCCCGTGCAGTGTTTTGAAAATAAGCCAGTTGGAAGAGGAAAGAGGTTGTCTCGGCGGTTGCGTCACACCTCCTTGGGATTGCAAGCGCCCCGACTGCTGGTTCCCGACTCAGAAGGGCATTTTTATCATATTCGATGTTATTTTCCCACGTTGTTTTAAATTCATGCATTGGGTGGGTCCCCATCGTATTGTTTTAAATCCATGCATTGGTGGGCCCCAACCATCACATTGTTCTAAATTCATGCATGCTTTGGAGGACATTTTCGTTATATTCGATTTTGACTTTCCCACATTGTTTTAAATCCATGCATTAGGGGGCCCGCTCTGACAATGTTTTAAATTCAAGTTGTGAAGGGCATTTTGGTCATGTCGGGTACAAAGTAACTCTATTAGTGGATGGAAGGATTTAAAAATCAAAGATGTAAAAAGGAGGGATGTTTTGGAAAACAACAAACTTGAGTGAACTTTTTGTAGATTCATGGAACTTTAAGGGATCTTTTATTCATTGCGACATAATTCTATCATATTAATTATTTTAGAAAATAAAAATT
Source organism: Dioscorea zingiberensis (assembly GCA_026586065.1). Taxonomy (NCBI): domain Eukaryota; kingdom Viridiplantae; phylum Streptophyta; class Magnoliopsida; order Dioscoreales; family Dioscoreaceae; genus Dioscorea; species Dioscorea zingiberensis. The sequence continues at coordinate 16,752,404 of CM048822.1, read as the reverse complement.
AGATACTCAAATTAAAAATTAACATGAAGCTTTGTTATTATATTAAATAAATAAATTTATTTTACTTATTTTAAACTTGAACAAGATATTTCAAAATAAAATGAATAAACCATGATACATTAAAAACACGTATAAAATTAGTAAGAATGGTATGCACTGTGTCCTTATTTTCTGAGAGACCCGGAACTCAATGCCCATGTTTTAAGCTTAAAAATAGTTCAGGTACAAAGATAATGGAGTTTTTTTTAATAATGGTGGATAAACCACTTTCATTAATATTGCTTAAAAGTTACAAAATGATATGTTCTTTATTGGACTATATGTGATACATAGAGAATAGTCCATATCCCTGGGAGTGTGTTTTGTTAGTAGACCATATAGTCTTTGGGCCTTCTATAGTGTTTCAAAACATTCATATACACTAGAATAGGTTTAGTACCACATTGCCTATTTACAAACCATGCACCCTCTTTATATATGTTTCCCACTAGTATCATGTTAGCCTTGTTTAGTGGCCATGCTCTCTTACGCACGCGTGCGCAGGGGAGGAAGGTGCAAATACGGGTCCAATTTCGCGGTGCATGGTGCGCACACGAATGCATCGATTTCTTTGCTGGCCCCGTGCGTGGCATGTTTTTGTTTTTATCAAGTATTATTCACCACACCTTGATCGCTTGGCTTCCCAAACAAGCTTTGACTGATTGGCTTCCCAACTGTTTAACCAAATGACTATTCCTATTTCCCAAACGGCTTCTGCGTTTTCCAAAACGTTCAATAGATGCTTCTCTTCATTGTTTATGAACCGGTGTTTCTCTCTGAACTAATGCATCCCTTTAATTAAACTGATGCTTCTTTTCGTTCAACTGATGCTTTCGAGTGTTGTGTTCTTTGGGATTTCAGTCTATAAAAGGGACCCCATGCCTACCTGTAAAATCACTGAACATTATCTGCTCTTCTTTCTTCTTCCTACTGTCTTCTATTACCATATTGTCTTCTTCTCTATTGGAGCAAAATCAAGGAACACTCGCTGTCCTCAATTCGGGTGCACAAATGAGAGGTCTCTGACTGTTGAACCCTGGGAGAACATCGCCATTTTAATCCTGCTGCACCAAGAGAGGAGGCGAAATTGTTCTTAAGGACAGTGCAACCCGCACGCCTCAGTCACAACTTCAACTTGTTCATAGCACTTCCTGCAACATCAATTTCCAACAAACTTCCAACAATCTTAAGAACAATTTTCAATGGATGCTGCAATGAACACTGCCAAGTCACTTCCCGACGTCTCCAAAATCGACCAATTCACCGGGACATTCTTCAAACGGTGGCAGCAGAAGGTGCACTCCTCCCTTGACATGTTCAATCTCACACATATCCTCTCTGATCCAAAACCAGAAGCTACATCTGAGAGGTATTCTGAAACCCTACTAATCTTGGAGCGAGGTAACAAAATCTGTCGTCATACAATTCTAAGCACTCTCTCAAATGAATTATATGACATATACTGCAATTATCAAACTGCTAAAGAAATATGAGATTTACTGCATAAAAAGTATATAGTAGAAGATGCTGGAAATCAGAAATATGCAATAGGGAATTTTGCTGATTTTCAAATGACTGAAGAAAAGGAGGTGTCTTCACAAATCCATGATTATCATGTTTTAGTCAATGATCTAAAAAAATGAAGACATCAATTTACATGAATCCTTTGTTGCTGGCTTCCTTATCGAACGATTACCTGAATCTTGGAAACATTACAAGAACAATCTCAAGCATAAAAGGAAACATATGAATCTTGAAGATGTTATAGTTCACATCCGGATTGAAGAGAAAAATCGTCAAAGGGACAATGAAGACAAAGTTAAAGAATTTTCATCCAAAGCAAATCTCATTGAAGGAGGATCAAGCAAAGGACATCAACAAAGTTTCAAAAGCACTGGAAAGAAATACAAAGGTTCTACACAAAAATTCAAGGGACACAAGAAGGTTGGCTTTAATACTAATAATAATAAATCTAACCATAATTTTCAAGCTACTTTCAAAAGGAAAGGCAATTGTTATGTTTGTGGTAAGTCAGGCCACTATGCATCTCAATGTCATTTCAAGAAAGTGCCAACTCCAAAAGCCAATCTAGTTGAAGGAGACAACGAAGAAGTAATTGCTGCTGTCGTCTCTCAAGCATTCATGGTGGCAGATGCAAAGGACTGGATTGTAGATTCAGGAGCAACGAGGCACATCTCTGCAGATAGGAATGTCTTCCACTCTTACATCCCTCTGACCAAAGGTGAGGAGCAGGTGTACATGGGAGATTCATCTCCTTCTCCCGATTCTTAGGAAAGGCAAAGGTCTTTGCTCCGAAGCTTACATCAGGAAAAACACTAGCACTTAGTGATGTGTTGCATGCTCCTGATCTTCGTGCTAACTTAGTATCTGTCTCACTGCTTGGTAAGGTTGGAATTAAAATTGCCTTTGAGTCAGATAAATTAGTAATAACTAAAAATGGAACCTTCATAGGCAAGGGATATTGTAGCCAAGGTTTATTTGTCTTAAATGTACTCAATGTTAGTAATGGAAATACATCATCCTCTTCTGCTTACATAGTGAACTCAATTGACTTATGGCATGCTAGATTAGGACACTTGAATTATTCATAAATTAAGAAAATGAGAGAATTAGGTCTAATTCATGACATGACTGATTCTAGTGAAATTGACAAATGTGGAGTTTGTATAGAATCTAAATCAAGTAAAAAAAGTTGCAAGTCAATTAATAGAGAAACTGAATTATTAGGATTAATACATTCTGATTTAGGTGATCTAAAACATATATACTATGACTAGAGGAGGTAAAAAGTATTATATTACTTTTGTGGATGATTTTTCTAGATATACTGTTTTATATTTGCTTAGATCAAAAGATGAAGCATGTGAAATGTTTATGAAGTATAAAACTGAAGTAGAGAATCAATTGAATAAAAAGATCAAAAGACTTAGGTCAGATAGAGGAGGAGAATATGAAGATAGCATTCTTAATGAATTTTGTGAAAAACATGGCATAATACATGAGACTACCCCTCCCTATTCACCAGCTTCTAATGGAATAGCTGAAAGGAAAAATAGGACTCTTAAAGATATGATGAATGCTATGTTAATTAGCTCAGGTGCCCCTAATAATTTATGGGGGGAAGCTATTTTATCGGCATGTCATATACAAAATAGAGTTCCTTTTAAGAAGACAGGAAAGACTCCTTATGAATTATGGAAAGGATATGCACCTAATTTGAAGTATCTTAAAGTTTGGGGATGCTTAGCTAAGGTACTATTACCTGATCCTAAAAAGAGGAAAATAGGACCCAAAACCTTTGATGGCATGTTTATTGGTTATGCTATAAATAGTGCTGCATATAGATTTATGGTTGTTAAGAGTGACATTATGGAACCAAATACTATTATAGAGGCTAAAAATGTAGATTTTTTTGAACACATTTTTCCTTTGAAAACTTGTGCTAGAAAAATTGATCATACACCCCAAATTACTCCTACTGATGATTCTCCAAAAATTGATAATTCTGAAATTGAATTAAGAAGAAGCAAAAGAGCTAGAAAAGAAATTAATTTTGGAGATGATTTTTATACTTATCTTGTAGAGGATGACCCTCAAACTTATTCTCAAGCTGTTACTTCCCATGATGCTATATTTTGGAAGGAAGCTATAAATAGTGAATTAGAATCAATTTTATCAAATCATACTTGGGAATTAGTAGACTTGCCACCTGGTTCAAAAGCCATAGGCTGTAAATGGATATTTAAGAAGAAGCTTAAACCAGATGGGTCTATTGACAAATATAAGGCTAGATTAGTAGCTAAAGGATACTCACAAAAGAAAGAAATAGATTACTTTGATACTTATGCCCCTGTTACTAGAATTTCTTCTATACGTATTCTAATAGCACTAGCTGCCATTAACAAGTTAGTAATCCATCAAATGGACGTTAAGACAGCTTTTCTAAATGGAGACCTTGAAGAAGAAATTTATATGGAACAACCCGAAGGGTATGTAGTTTCTAGTAACAAGCATAAAGTGCAAACTTATAAAATCATTATATGGACTTAAACAAGCACCAAAACAATGGCATGAAAAATTTAATCAAGTTTTAGGTTCTAATGGCTATTTAATTAATGAAACAGATAAATGTGTATATAGTAAATTTGTTAATAATGTGGGTGTAATAATTTGTTTATATGTAGATGACATGCTTATTATGGGTACTTCTTTAGAAGTAGTTGTTGAGACTAAGAATTTTCTTTCATCTAAATTTGATATGAAAGATATGGGTGAAGCTCACTTTATTCTTGGAATTAAAATTTCCAAGTCTAATGATGGAATAATGCTTTTACAAGAAAATTATGTAGAGAAAGTATTAAAGAAATTTAATCAATTTAATTGTAAACCTGTCTCAACCTCATATGATAGTGCTTTTCATTTAAGAAAGAATAAAGGAGTTAGTATTTCTCAAAATGAATATGCACAAGTCATTGGTAGCTTAATGTACTTGATGAACTGTACCCGTCCAGATATTGCTTATGCAGTTAGTAGGTTGAGTAGATACACACATAGTCCAAACAAGGATCACTGGAATGCTTTGATTAGAATTAAAATATTTGAAAGGAACTAGTAATCTTGGACTTAGGTATTCTGGATTTCCAGCGGTACTTGAAGGGTATAGTGACGCTAACTGGATTTCAGATTCGGATGAGACAAAATCAACAAGTATATTTATATTCACTTTAGGTGGAGCTGCAGTGTCTTTGAAGTCGTCCAAGCAAACTTGTACAGCTAAATCAACAATGGAATCCGAGTTTGTTGCACTTGAGAAAACTGGCACAGAAGCAGAATGGATTAGGAACTTTCTTGCAGATGTTCCTCTTTGGATTAAACCTGCTCCTTCGGTTTCAATTCATTGTGATAGCATGGTTGCAATAGGCCGAGCTAAGAGTAAAGCCTATAATGGCAAGAGTGGGCATTACGCCTAAGACATAATATTGTGAGGCAATTGCTTGATGATGGAGTGATATCACTAAACTTTGTAAGATCAGAAGTGAATTTAGCTGATCCTTTGACTAAAGCACTAAGTAGAAAACTAGTGTATGAGACATCAAGGGGAATGGGATTATTGCCTATAACAAAAGTCAACAATGATGGTAACCCAACCTATGTAACTGGTGAACCCAAGAAATAGGTTCATATGGGTAAAAACAAGTCATTGGTTGATTGGAGATACACTATTTATTTGTGCATCCCTTCCTAAGGTGTATAGTGTAATTGCAATGTATAAGGATGAGTCTTTGACTCTTAATGATTTCTATAGTCCAAATTTGGATGGTGTGTATAATTGCAATTCACACCTGATGGAATCACCTATATAAGTGTGAAAGTGGGGCCGCTTTCTATGGAAAACTTGGGCAAGTTTTTCTAGAGCACTTATGAATTCCAGGTATTTGGCACATAGCTGAAAGGTGCCAACCCGATTAGAGTTGCTCAGATTTCTAGAATGTAATGTGGATTATGAGAACCCTGATTTATAATAAGGAACATTGGTTCATAGAAAATTTTATTTCACCAAGTTCCTGTAAGTCACTTCTTATATATCCTAAGGATTAGTTCATAGCCCACAAGGCACTAGTCTGATGCATTATATTCTTATGCTCCTGTTCTTTTCTTACTTTTGAATATTTTGAAATGGGGGGATTGTTAGTAGCCCATATAGTGTTTGGGCCTTCCATAGTGTTTCAAAACATTCATATACACTAGAATAGGTTTAATACCACATTGCCTATTTACAAACCATACACCCTCTTTATATATGTTTCCCACTAGTATCATGTTAGCCTTGTTTAGTGGACATGCTCTCTTCTGTAGCGCTTGTGCGGGGGGTGCAAATCAGTCAGGTTTGGCTGGCACATGGTGCGCATTACCGCGAATACATCGATTTCTTTCTTTGGCCCTGCAGTGGCATATTTTTGTTTTTTACTGTTATTATTCAGTCACACCTTGACTGTTTGGCTTCCCAACTGTTTTGACTGATTGGCTTCCCAACTATTTGGTTTTGACTGATTGGCTTCCCAACTAGTTAACCAAATGACCGTTCCTATTTCCCAAACGGCTTCTGTGTTTTCCCAAAAGCCCAACGGTCAACAGATGTTGTGTTTTCCAAAACGTTCAATAGATGCTTCTCTTCATTGTTTATGAACTGGTGTTTCTCTCTGAACTAATGCATCCCGTTAATTAAACTGATGCTTCTTTTCGTTCAACTGATGCTTTCGAGTGTTGTGTCCTTTGGGATTTCAGTCTATAAAAGGGACGCCATCCCTACCTGTAAAATCACTGAACATTATCTGCTCTTTTTTCTTCTTCCTATTGTCTTCTATTACCATACTGTCTTCTTCTCTATTGGAGCAAAATCAAGGAACACTCGCTGTCCTCAATTCGGGTGCACGAATGAGAGGTCCCTAACTGTTGAATCCTGGGAGAACATCGCCATTTTAATCCTGCTGCACCAAGAGAGGAGGCGAAATTGTTCTTAAGGACAGTGCAACCTGCACGCCTCAGTCACAACTTCAACCTGTTCACAGCACTTCCTGCAACATCAATTTCCAACAAACTTCCATCATGTTTAGGGTGCCCTTGTTGGCTTACTATTCCGTCCGGATTTGGGGAGGTGTTTACTCCTTGGGTTTCTCATCATCGAAGTCTTTTTGTTGGATAGTGCAAATCTATTGTCGCTGCTCTTGTAGCTTCTAGGTTTCTTTTTGCAAATATTTCTATGAGCGGCCTTTTGGTCAAAGATACTGGAGTTAGATAATAAAACAAACATGAAAAATTATTGGTTGTACCAAATCTTTAGAGTTTTTTAATTGCAACCCTATGAAAAATTACTAAATCATTTGCCACCCTTTTATTTTGTTAATAATACCACATAACCTCATGTTTTATATTTGTTATACTTACTACCTTTGGGTCAAATTCTTATATTTTAACCTAAATTAGATATAAAACCTTAGATTATAATATATATAAAATGATCATGTTCATCTTTTTGAAACATCATATCTTTTTCAGTGTATTCTTTCTTATATTCTTAAGTTAGTAATTTAGTAACTCAAAAGGTATATTATGTACTCAATTTTAGTTTTTTATATTTTACATATATATTTTTTAATGAAAATATAATTATTTTGTTTTACTTTGAATATCTTACAAATAGTATTTTATATTTTAATGCATATCATTATAAAATTAATAAAAAATATAGGTTAATTCTATATTTTTTTTTTGTTTATAAATTAAATATAAATTTACTTGTAGGCTTGTAGCCCCAACCCTGTAATAAAATCATAATTTATTTATAACCCCTTCAAAATATTCTTAATTGTTTATTTGTCATTTATAAATATCAATCATAAAAAATTAGGGTATTTTTATCTTTTAACTTGGTATTTTAAATGATTTTTAAAAAATATTCAATTTTTTTTATTAAAAGAACTAATTCAGGGGATAAATAGAATAAAAATAAAATAAAAAGTTATGGGTATTATTGAAAAATGAGGGGAAGACAAATGATTTCACTATTTGTTTAGGGTGGCAAGTAGAAAACTCAAATCTTTATTATTAAAAGGTATTGTTTAAACCCCGCTAGATGGTGTGGTTAAACAACACTTGTTAAGTGAGAAAAGATCCTAATCCTATGTGGTACCTGAACATATGGGAACAAGATCACACATTAATTAAATATTAAATGCAGATAGCCAAGGTGAAAGTTCCATACATTAATTTTTAACTTTTATGAGGAGCTTTCAATTGGTTGAAAGTCATCATCCCTGTGATTGGGATGTGCAGAGAAAAAGGATAAAATATAAAAAAGTTGGTAGTTAGAAAGATAAATGAGGAATATGAATTTATTTAAATGTTTGGAGGGGATGGATGTTTGTTTTTTTATTAATATAATAATAATTCATAAAATATATTGTTAATATGGTGACTAATATTAAGTTTAACTCTTAAAATATAACATCTTATCTCATATGAGATAATTAATAATATTGGATGTTCAGAAATGATTTAAAATGATTAATCATGTGCAGCAGTAATATGTGAAAACAATTAATTAAATATGATAATTTCAATTTTTGAATAATAATAATTTTCAAATCATATAAAAGTCAACATAACTATTATTAATAAAGTGTTAATATTTAATACATAATATTAATTATAATATTGATGTTGGATATTTATTAAGGAAAATTTAAAAAAAAACCCATGTGGTTTCACAGATTTGCAAAATAAAAAATGTGATTTTTTTTCTTAAAAAAACCTGTGTGTGGTTTCTCCGATTAACAAAAACATGAAAAGCCGTCAACGGTGTTAACTCATGCTGAGTTGGCATGGGTATTTTTGTCAAATTACATAAATTATAATTGATTAAGCCCTAATCCTAACTTAACCCTAACCCTAATCTAATTAACTAATTAATCAAACCCAAATCCTAATTAACTAAACCCTAATCCTATCCTATCTCTCTCCCACGCCTGTCGCCGCCCCATGACAGCCCTCCTCGTCGTCTCTGTCCGCACTTCTTCCTCTCTCTCTCTCCCTCCTCTCCCTCCACCCCTCTTCTTCTCTCTCTCCCTCCTGCCACCCCCCTCTTCCTCTCTCTCCCCCGTCTTCCTCTTCCTTTCCCTCCGCCCTCTTGCTCTCTCTCTCCCTAACAAGACTTTCATCGTATAAAACTATAAATGGATTCTCATCTTCTTTGTTTTCACACGGTTTCAATCAATTGAAATAATATATTCATAGATCTTCATTTATCAATTGAACTTCTCTCTTAAATTATATTTAATTTGTGTATTCAACTTTAATTTTGTATTCAACTTTACATGCTCCTCCAAGTGATCTTCTCCAGGTCGACGGAGAGAGGTTCCCCGGAGATCCCATGGCTGATAATGCATTTGGAGAGAAGCTTCGTTGGGTGGTACTTGAAGACGAGGAGAGGATGAAGATGAACATGGTTTTTTTTATTTGACGAAATTGCCCATGCCACGTCATGCCTCGTAAAATGAATCAAACGGTGTTGACGGTTTTTCATGTTTTTGTTAATCGGAGAAACCACAGGTTTTTTTTTTTAAAAAAAAAACCACATTCCTTGTTTTGCAAATCTGTGCAACCACATGGTTTTTTTTTTATATTTTCCCTATTTATTAATTTAATAGAGATGGATAAGAGAGTGTTTGTGTCCACCCACAGGAATAAATTTAAATTTTTTTTTTTTTTTTTTTGAGAATGAGGAGAAAATTTTAACCATTTCTGTTATAATTTCTAATTAAAATCCTAATGAATATCTCATGGTTGGTCCGAATTACTAAAATATCCCAAATAATCTTATTACCTAGTTTACTAAGGTGGCGTTTGGTTTGTTTTCCGTTTTCCGTTTTCCGTTTTCTGAAAAGGCGGAAAACGTTGAAAATGGAAAACACAGATAATGGAAAATAGAAAAGTTGTTTGGTTGGAAACTGTTTTCAGAAAAAGAAAATGAAAATGCTGTTTGGTTTAATAGAAAACCAAACATAGAAAACTCTGTAATATGTTTTCTGGTGATTTTATCAAATATGTATAAACAATTTTTTTTAACTATTATAAAATAATATAATAAATGTAAAATAGAATTATAAATCAACATAATAATTGTAATAACAAAAGTTCAAAATATAAAAAATAACAAATGATAAACATGATATTTTTATAAAGTTCAAAATATAAAATAATGACAAACATGATATTTTTATAAAATTTAAAAAATAAAAATAACAAACATAATATTTTTATATATTTTATATATAATAAATAAAGTTTAAGAAAATATATTTTAAAAAATAAAAAAAATTGATAAACATAATATTTTTATAAAGTTTAAAATATAAAAATAACAAATATGATATTTTTATATATTTATATAATAAAAGTTCAAATAATATTTTAAAAAATAAAAAAATGGCAAACATGATATTTTTATAAAGTTCAAAATATAAAATAAAAAATAAAAAACATGATATTTATATATGTTTACAATAACAAAAGTTAAAGAAAATATATTTTAAAAATAAAAAAAATGATAAACATGATATTTTATATATTTTTATAATTAATTTTGGAGTTTGGTTTATTTACAACAATGCCACTACCTTTTCCAATCGTTTTCCAAACCTAGAAAACGATTTTTTTTTCGTTTTCCAGACCCTATTTGTTTTCCGCCTTTTCCAGAAAAGGGTGCAACCAAACGCGTTTTCTGTGTTTTCCGCGTTTTCCAGGAAATGGAAAACGCAGGAAACGTGGAAAAGGCGGAAAACGCCCATACCAAACAGGCCCTCCCAAATTACTAAAAGGGTTACTTGGGAAGTAATTTTATCAAAATATTGTTAATTTTAGGGCAAATTCCCTATTAGTCCTTGGTATTATTTGACACTATTCTCCACCTAAAACACACACACCCAAAATACTATTACACTACACCCCTACCACCCCCCCAAGGGCCCTATAGACAATTTGGGCACTATTCAAAGGGCCTATAATTAATTACCTATTAATTTTATCAACTTTACTAATTATTGTAAGTTGTAACAGTTAGTATATTGTTGTATTAGATAATGAAGTGTATTATGTTACGCCAAAATATAAAATTATGGGGTTTGTTTTGCAAAACCTTTTATGTTTTTAATTTGAAAAATTATTATATTTCTCAAAACTTTATAAATACGTGGACTATTATGCAAAACATATTTTGGACTTTATTAACAATATAAAACCTCATATATTGGGGAACTATTGTGAAAATGTTAAAATTCTTGAACCGGTGTCACGTTCCGCGAATTGAGTACGAGTAGGCGCTATCTGTTGGAACTCTTTGTTAAAAGGGGATGATGTGAGGAAAAGTTCTCTAGAGAATTATCTCTTCAGTTTTCTCTGTTTTTCTTTTGGAAATCCTGTTTTTGTTGTGCTGCATTCACGCTAACACTGAACCCCTTATGTGAACCGAAGGGAGGAAAAGTATCTCCATCAAACATCTTCGTAGAAGCCTTGCACGAGGAGGCGAATAGTTTTTCTGGGACAGCATTTCTGGGCGTTTCTCCATCTGTTCAACATTGTGAGGCATCCGGGTAAGGTTTCTTGTTTATACACTAGAATCATAGATTTGTTCATTCTCTCCTCTGATATGTTTCTTATCATGTTCATTTTCTGCAAACTAGTATGAAATTAGGATATATTTATAATGTCATTACATATCTTATATTCTTAATTTCTAAACAAGTTGTTACTTGTCTAGTGCTAATTCTGCTAACTAGTATAAATTAGGTTTTATCCATAATGCCATTACATATCTTATCTACTTAATCTATCAACAAGATTTTCCAACATATTATAGAGTTGTCATAGGATTTATTCGGTCTATAAATGTTTAGTTTCAATATGAATACCCTTTCTAAGAATTGGGACAAAAATAGATGTTGATGCAACTATCTACTTCGTTTGGGATCAGAGCAAATCTTGATCAACATGTGAAAGTGATTGGTGAAGGTTGGAGTGCTTTAGGTGGTTTTGAGGAAAAGATCAACTATGTTCTGTTTCGTTCCTTTAGCTCTGCAAGATCAACTCCTCCTTTCGAGATCGGCCTCCAGTGATTGAACCTCTCAGAGAGAAGTTGAAACTATGGAGAAAGAAGATCGGAGCGCTCATGCTCGGGGAAGCCTTCGACACTCAAGTCAAGAACTCAAACAGAAAAGGAGAGAAAGAGAGAAAAAGAGAGTGAAAGGGAAAGAGAACTCAGAGAGGATTATGAGAGAGATGCCCGAACTTGCGCTTAATCTCAGCGGAGTCTAGAATGAATTCAAGTTTCCAAGTTCAAGTTCAAGTACCTTCTTCATGAGGTCATCCCTTTTATAGTCTGCGAACCCTTTTTTGCCAGCTTTTAGTGCTTTTTGGAATTCATCCCCCATCGTTGGATAATTATGCAGTTTTTTTGACAGTTGGGTTCATCTCGTCGCTTATGATCATGTCATGTGTCTTCAGATATTTTCCCCCATAAAACTTGCCCCCCAACTCTTTAGGTCGACCAGTCTTCAGCTCGATACGGCCTTGAGAGTTCAGTTTTCGACTGATGGCATGATCTACTCTAAAAGGAGTTCTTGGCTACCCGACAACGAGCTCTTTAGTGTCAATCGACCTTTCAAAGGTTGTTTAGCTCTAGGGCCCTATATAGGGCTAAACGGTTTGCGGAACACAGTTTAGCTCCAAAGAGCACTAAAATCAAGTCTCTGGAGCTAAACAAGCTTTCAAAGGCAGTTTAGCTCCATACCCTATCTTCTAGGCTAAACGGTATATGGAACACTGTTTAGCTCCAAAGAGTATTAAAATCAACTCTCTAGAGTTAAACGGTATTGAAAGATTGTTTAGATCCAAAGGTTCTATCCCTGGGCTAAATGATCTGTGGAACACCGTTTAGCTCTAGAAAGCACTAAAATCATCTCTCTAGAGCTAAACAGTCTTTCAAAGGTCATTTAGCTCAAGCAAGCCTCAATTAGCTTGAGCTGGAGCTAAAGACCCAAAGGTCGTTTACCTCCAGGAAAACTATTATGAGGGGTTAGTTACAAATGTTATATTTTTTCATTTAAACACTTAAAAAAAATTATATAATTATTGCTAAAAATATTTTTTTTTTCAATTATATATATATATATATATATATATATATATATATATATATATATATATATACGAGGATGATACAATAAGGCCGCCCGAAACACTATGCAAATAAGGTTGCCTCCCATTTGGCTATTTGGAGAGTGTTTTAAGGATTTCCAACTGTACGGATGGAAAGAATATCGACAAATAAGCTAACAAGTTGATTTTCATACAATTTGGTGAGGTGATGATCATTCATCTTAACGGTTGAAATTTTATAGAAATCTTAACAGTTCAAAATTTCAAACGTTAAGATGAATGATCATCACCTCACCAAATTATATGAAAATTGACATACTAGTTTATTTTTCGATGTTCTTTCCATCTGTACGCTTGGAAATCCTTAAGACACTCTCAAAATGGCCAAATGGGAGGCGACCGTAAATGCACAGTGTTAAGGCCGACTGCATAGTAACACGACTATATATATATATATATATATATATCACGGGTTCTTATATCAGGCCGGCCGAATCACTGTGTTGATCCGGTCGCCTCCCATTTTGGGCTCTGGAGCATGTTTGAAGGATTTCCAACCGTACAGATGGAAAGGTCATCGAAAAATAAGCTAGCATGTCAATTTTCATAGAATTTGGTGACCGTTTGGTCCTCCCACTTTATGGTTCTTATTTTAGGAAAATTTTAACGGTTCAGAATTTCAACCATTAAGTGGGAGGACCAAACGGTCACCAAATTCTATGAAAATTGACATACTAGCTTATTTTTCGATGATCTTCCCATACGTACGGTTGGAAATCCTTCAAACATGCTATAGGGGCCAAAATGGGTGGAGGCCGGATCTGTATAGTGATTCGGCCGACAGCACTATAGAAGGCCCTATATATATATATATATATATATATATATATATATATGTATGTAAGGCCGGCCGGAACACTGTTCATCTAAGATCGCCTCCCATCAGTATTTTAAGGATTTCCAACCTTATAGATGGAAAGAACATCGAAAAATAAACTAGCATGCCAATTTTCATACACTTTGGGAAGGTGTAGGGTCTTCATCTTAACGGGTGAAAATTTATAGACATTTTTTTTTTTTACTAAGGCTATAAAGACCCCCACGAGGGATTTGTGTCGTGAGGGGTCACCGCACTGCGCAAACACGCTGCCCCATCACCTTGTAAGGGGAAGGGCTCGATCCTGTGACCCGTCACGTGGATCGAGGCCAACGCCTTAACAAGAGAACCCGGTACCAATAGACCCGCGGGTCGTTGGTAAATTTATACACATATTATCGACATATTATCGGTTCAAAATTTCACTCTTTATCTTAAAGAGTGAAATTTTGAACCGAAATTTATAGACATATTATCGGTTCAAAATTTCACTCTTTAAGATGAAGACCCTACACCTTCCCAAATTGTATGAAAATTGACATGTTAGCTTATTTTTTGATGTTCTTTCCATCTGTTGGATTTCCTTAAAAACTGTGCAAGTGGGCTAAAATGGAGAGACCGCACTTGCACAGTGTTAAGGCCGGCCGTATAGTAACACTCCTATATATATATATATATATATATATATATATATATATATATATATATACAAATTATGAAACAAATGTACCCAAAATGACTTTATCACTATTCCTTTACGTCGCCTCATTTTGAGGCATTTGGAGAGTATTTTTTCCAAATCCAACCATATGGATGGAAAGAATGTCGAAAAATAAGACAATATATCGATTTTCATACAATTTTGGGAGGTGGTGATTATTCATCTTAAAGGGTGAAATTCTGAACCGATAAGATTTCTATAAAATTTCATCCTTTAAGATGAATACTCATCACCTCACCAAATTGTATGAAAATTGACATTTTATCTTATTTTTCGATTTTCTTTCTATCCATATGGTTGGATTTGGAAAAAATACTCTCCAAATTCCTCAAGATGAGGCAAACTTACTTGCACAGTAATGCGGTCAGCCTGACTGTATTCGAATTTTATAAGATCAGTACGACAACCATGGTCACCAACACCGGTATTTTGGTGCGAATGACATCGTCAAGGCATCATTAGCCATAGTAGCTTATTTTCTCTTATTATATTCCAACCCTACAAATTAAAAAAGGGATTTGCTTAAAAAGATAAGACTAGACCAATAAGTGGATTAGTTTATGTCTTATGCATTAAATATAAATGGATTAGTTTATGTTATATGCATTCAATATAATGTATACAATATAATGTTGGTTTAATATAATGTATTTGTCAATATGACACTTCTAAGCCTATATGAAGCTTTCTCAGAAATCACATAATACAAACAATGGAAAAAAAATTCTTTACAGAAAACATTTAAGCATCACAAATTCTCCATTAAAGGAATCACAAACTCTTCCAAGATCCCCTCCAAAACAAGCATCAGACATGTAAGCACATGGTTTCAATCTTGAAACTTTTCTAATTGGATTAGAACAACAGGAAAAATTCTCAATTTTTTATAATTTGGGGGATGCAATAATTTCAATTCTAAACCACAACATATGTTTATTAGATGTAGACCAAGAATTACATTCAAATCTTGTCTTTGACAGAGCTACATGGAGATAGAGAATTCATATAGCCGACCCCATCTAGTATGGGATTAAGGCTTAGTTGTTGTTGTTGTTGTTGTTGTTGTTGTTGTTGTTGTAAACCACAACATATGTTTTGATCTCAACATACCCACTATAAAAACCTTCCACTTGTGACAAACCAAAAGAGACCACATCACAATATTATAAAATACAAACTCTTATCTCAACATCCATATTGGCAATCACTATCATTAATACATTATTCCTCAACAAAAATATAAAGATTAGGTCAAAACAATAACACATCAGGCATGTATCTCTATACTTGGCATATCTTAATCACACCACACAATTGATCAATGGTAACACTCCCCCATTGACAAACAACCACTCTTATCCACATCTGATTCTTAGATAACATTTGGATTTGAGTATGATGTAGAGATCTATAAGTATGATGTAGATAACATTTGAATTTGAGTCCGCTATGTAGATATCTAATTTGAATAAACTTGAATACAACTGTAATGACAAGTTCTGTCATCTTCTAGTGCTTGATTATAAAATCTTTTGTTGAATTAACCCTCCATATGATTGAATACAAGAGGTTTGCAGTATGTATAGAGATTTATCAGTACATCAAATAGTATTATCAATGTCATAGGAATGAATGGAACACCATGATTTTCAATATCATGTGACTTCCAACATTTCTTTGAGTTTGGATTGAACAACACTGCCTATATGGTTTCAACTTGCTACTTGCTTTGGCAATATTCCATTGGTTGTAGTGTTATCTGGGATTACAACTATTATCACCG
Source organism: Dioscorea zingiberensis (assembly GCA_026586065.1). Taxonomy (NCBI): domain Eukaryota; kingdom Viridiplantae; phylum Streptophyta; class Magnoliopsida; order Dioscoreales; family Dioscoreaceae; genus Dioscorea; species Dioscorea zingiberensis. The sequence goes on along the minus strand of CM048822.1, from coordinate 16,736,252 downwards.
TTCTTTTCGCAGTACAATAGCAGATGAATTTTACTAATGTGTGGCATTACTTTATTTATACTTTGTTTGAATGTGTCCAAGCATCTTACTAGACCCATGAAAAGGGCTCGGTCAACCAGAAAATTACTCAGATTTCTAAAAGGTACAGGAACTAAAAATTCACTAAACAGATCTAAAAAAGCAGTCACAATAAACACATTAGGCATGTATCTCTATACTTGGCATATCTTAATCAAACCACACAATTGATCAATGAGTCACACTCCCTCATTAACAAACAACCACTCTATGTCAATGGAAACTAAAAAGACTTTCAAACAAGTAACACAGGGATCTCTTCAATGAAATTACAAGCTTGAGGAATATAACTAGTTCATAAGGTAAACAGAAAAGTTGTGATTTTCTTCTCCCAAGCACAATGAAACAGCCTCAGTTCATTATCATGGAAAAAAAAGGTATTTTCAAGGCAATGAGCCACCCCTCTTCAAAAACAAGAAATAAAATTTGGGAGATGAGGGAATACCTCCAAGAAGAAGATCTATCAACTTGACGTATACTAACGGACAAACGCCGGAGAGATCGACCAAAAACACAACTTCTTGAGGAGAAAGGCATTTATCAGAGAGAGAAGAGGAGAGAGGGAGAAGGAGAGGGAGAAAAGGAGAGAGGGACGGAGAATGATGACATACCTGGCCACGGAGAAGACCGACGAGAGATGGCGGGCCACAAAGAAGACCGGCGAGAGACAACGAAAGTTTAGGTCACAGGGTTGGCGCTCACGATCGGGATGGAGGGGGTGGAGTTCGGGGAGGGTGGGCAAGTGGTCGAAGTGGGCTTTTATATTAAGTCCACTTCGGCCACTTCGGTGTATTTTAGGCCAAAGTGGGCTTAGGGCAAATGTGGAGGAAGTACCCACTTCACCGAAGTGGGCTGAAGTACCACTTTCGACGAAAGAAACACCAGAAGTGGTCGAAGTGGTCCACTTCCCCACTTCCCCCAAGGACTTACGGGCAAATGAACGCCCCCTTACTCCTAGCATCTAGGATTAACACATTAAATATTTCACACATATTATTGTCTATAATATCACACTTTACAACATCAAAGAAAAAAATCATGACACCAACCTGTAACTGGCCAATTCTCTAGCAATTCTTTCACAACCCTCTCTCCCCCATTCAGTTTAGCCATTTCATTCAGATTTTTTTTTTGCATTTCAGGCTGGCTGGTGGACATGACAACTTTCCAAAATTGGAACTGCATCTCTTTGCCTGGCCGTTTTTCCCCCACCTTGCATAAATATGTCTCACGCACATTCTGTGTTCAACAAATGGCAGAAGAACATTGACTGCATAGATTAACCCCTACAAAGAAGAGAATATCAAATTCAAATGCAGCAATGTTTATTACAAAAACTAATGACAATTGATTACCTTCTGCATATCACTGACTATGGATCATCCAAGGCCATCCCCAATGCACAAATCAACCTTCAAGTGTCCAATGAACCATATCCAAGACTCTCTTGTTTCCTTCTCCACAATTACCTACGCTATGGGGAACATCTGATTATTCCCATCCCTCCCAACAGCTACTAGCAGCTGCCCCTTTAATAGTCCCTTCAAAAAACACCCATCGAGACCTACCAGTCTCCTACAACCACCAATAAACCCTTCTCTTGCAGCTGTTAGGTAGATAAATATTTTTTGGAAAGTAGGTATTTCATGTGGGTTTTGTCTTTCAGATACGACATGCACATTACTCCCGAGATTTGTTGCCTTTAACTCTAGTACATAGTTATTTAAAACTCTGAAATCCTCAATGAACTACTCTTCAACCTTTTTGAGGACCAAAGCTTTGGCATTTCTACAGACCTTGTTGGAGATGAAGACACCCAGTTCCCTCCTCACCATTGCCCTCAAACGCCGAGGCCTAATAAAGGACATAGCAACAATTACAACACCATATCTTCTATAAATTACTAGAGGTGTAACTATTTTATTCTTAATAGCTGCTAGCAAGCATAAGTGCTCGGAGACATAATGTTTCACCGCAAACTGTTTTCTTGCACTGCACCATGAACAAAGGATCAACCATTTACACCCTTTTGCAGAACACCCAGCCCTAACCCTCAGTGCATCATTTTTGAGGTACTTGAACTCAAACCCTTTCCTTGTTGAAAATTCAATTAGTTCCTTCTTAAATAAGCTCAAATCTTTAAACCTTAGATCTAAGCAAAAATCCTCTAAATGTGCATTAGGATCATAGGTTTTCCTATTGGACCTATGTATTATCTACATCATCTGCATCAAACCCTTCACCGGTATCAACATAGCTCCCTGGATCTCAGGAGGAAATGTAGCCACTTTCATGACTAGTGACCTTCTCATTATCAATACTAGGCCCCATATTGTCTCCAGCATCATTAACTTGCGCACCCCCATCTCCAATCATTTCATCATTTTTATCAGAATTTTCTTCCTCCTCTTAACCATCATCATCCTACAAGGTATCCTTTAGTTGAGCATATTTTCTAACCTTGGTCCTAGCCTCCTCTCTTTCATCATCAGGATCTGAATTATCTTCTAAAAATGACTCAAGAACAAGCCTCTCCTCATCATCATTATCTGACTCACCCCCACTCTTATTGTTCTCATTGTTCTCATTGTCCTCATTGTTCTCATTGGTCTTATCAGTCTCATTATTCTAATCATTGTTCTGCATCTCATCAATAATCATAGTTAGGAACCTGCATCTCATCATTCTCATTGTTATGCATCTCATCCATGTTATAAGGACCCTGTAGTAACACCTTTGGCAACATATTCCCACAATCAACACCTACTGAGTCAACATAAATATATGTTGTCAAATGTTTTCTCAAGAGCTCAGCTACACCTACAACCCCACTATTATCAGAGATACTTTTCAATGTGCCCCCCTCATTAATGTAAAACAATTCAAGCCTTTTCTTTATATCATAACCCAATTCCTTAAGGTCTCCTATTATATCCCAGTAGCAGAATTTGTCTGGGTCAAGCGCAAATTCATCCACATTCCCATTAATATACTTAGGCCCCCTTTCTCTTACTAACAAACCCCATTAATGATATTTAACGATATACTCGTCACAACCAGCCACACTATGCTACAAAGCAAGTAATTCCAAACTAATAAGTGAACTAGAAAAATTTCAAAGCAACTAATTACTATGCTACACAATAGAACACCATTCATAATTAACACACTTCAAACAAACAATTAAATGCAACCAATTATTCAATAAGGCAACACTATAGCAGAACACAATTCAAAAGTAACACAATTCAAACTATTAAGTGCAACCAGTTAGTCAACAATCATAAACAAATTTAGTGTAACAAATTCAGTGCAACTAATCAGAAACAAATTCAGTGCACTGCAATAATCTAAAGTAACACAATTCAAACAAAAGATTAAAAAATAATACAATTCAAACAAACAATCATTTTTATTTATTTGTTCAAACAACACCAAAATCACATGACATTTTAGTATTGTACTTGAGGTTTGATATTTAATGAAAAAAAACAACAGTAAAAAGAAAGAAAAAGGTACTGAAGGTTATTTGTGCACATTATGAAAATGACATCATATATATTAAATGTTGTTGAATGAGAAGTGTTGCATTATTATTTTGTTTTTTAGAAGAATGAGGAGATGTAAGTGTCAAGGATCTTAACATACCATGGCCAGAATCATTCAAAAAAACAAAAGTTTTCTCACTAAAAAAGTTTACCACCATTATGAGAAGTTATTTCATGATAAATATAAGTTACCAAAATTTTTGTTCACCATTTACCATAGGATTAACACCAAATAAGCAATTATATAAATGACATCTATGTCTCCACCATTATCTCATTTCATAATATCAACTTCACCTCCAGTTGGCATAGGAATGAAATCCAAAGATGGAGTATAATAGATGCGGTACTTAGGGTTTTATTCACATAAATTTTCAACAAAAGAATGTTTTAAAAACTTAGGTTAGCAAATAATTTGGTGGATTCCATCATGCACTGGGATTAATTACTCTGAATTTGATAAACTCTTGGAGGGGGACTAATTAATGGCATCTTTGGGCCTAAGAGGTATCCAGCTCCAGTTCTCTAGAGCTTTGATTGCAACCTGTGCTTGGATGCTCTGGGAGACAAGGTGTGATTTGGTTTTCAATAGAAAGAGATATCTAGCTCTTCAGATTTTCCATCAAGCCATCAATGTTGTTCAAGAGTACCTTGGGAGAACAAAAGGATGGCTAAGGGAGTATCTTCACAATTCAGTACATAATAACTGTCTCACTATTTTTTTGTGATGCTTCATGGCATCCTGACTATCCTCTTTCGTGTATAGGTTATATTGTGATCTTGGGCAGGATCACAATCCTTGTTGCTGGATGTATACCCACTGATGTTGGTTCACGCTTACATGTTGAGTTGGTGGCAATTGTGAAGGCTTTGGAACAATGCAGGGAGCTAGGACTAGAGCCTAAGCAAATTTGTACTGATTGTATTCAAGCCCTTGAGCTCTTAGACAGTAATGGTCTCTCATATGACTTGGGGATACAAGGAGTTGTTCAGACTTTAAAGAGTTTGATCGGATTGAATCCACGAATGGAGGTGGTCTACTGCCCTAGGGAGCTAAACATGATTGCAGATGCGCTTGCCAATCATGCCAGATTGAACCCAGTGCTCTCTCTCTTCCATAGTGGGAGGGATCGACCAAGGTGGCTAGCTGAAGCCAGTGTTTTTAAACCCGGACCGGCAGAACCGGGAACCGGGCAGCAGTCCAATTTGGGTTTATATAAAATGTTGACCAAAACATGAACTGGTCAAACCCACCAAGAACCGGTAAATCTGCCGGTTGGACCAGAACCGGACAGAACCGGCTTCAATTGATTTTTTCCCAGAAAAACCCAAGGTATGTCTCCACTAAAGCACAACCCCTTTAATAGCAAACAAATCCTCCCATTTCCTCTCCCCAGCCGATGTGGGACTAAACAAATCCATTGCCATCTCTTGCCAAGAAAGGTATAGGCTCCAATTTCCATGATTCCAAATATATAGATGGTTCTAAACACCCTCCTATTTCTCTCTAATCACATCCATTGCCATATTTTGGAATCCCAAATTCTAATCAGAAAATATATAATTAATACTTACAAGTTACAACTTTATATATATATATATATATATATATATATATATATATATTTCCTTGCTTTTTTAACCTATTTGTTATATTTATCTACCTTAAAGATGTTATAATTTAATAGAAACGCCATCTTTGAGTTAACCCACTAAAATATTTTGTTGTCTCTCAAAATTGAGTTACACTTTGATCAATCTATCCATGCATTGGTTAATTAAAACTATTTAGAAACATTAAGATATGATAACAGATTAACAGTTACTTTAAAACAATACATCTAGTATATATATATATATATATATATATATATATATATATATATATATATATATTTATGATGTCATCCGGTCCGACCGAAATGGGTCATCCGGTCAAACCGACTGACCCGTGACCCAGTTGTGAGACTGGTTCACTTCCCGGTCCTGTTTTAAAAACATTGGCTAAAGCCATAGAGACTACAGGGCTGCATTTCTAAATCCTCTTAGTTATCAGTTTGTTTTTGGTTTTTTTTTTTTTTTTACTAGTTAGTTTCTAGCTCACCTAGTCAAAAAATATAATAATAAAAAAAAATAAAAAAAATGGTGGATTCCTACTGGAAAGGTTGAGGACCCTACTTTGTTGACCGAGACTATGGAATGGTGACAATCTCTTACACTTATACAATCTCTAACACCTTTATTATATGTCTTGTGGTCCAGCCTTCATGAACAAACTGAAACCCAAGGCAGGCGTGGTCCTCATTATGCCTATTATATAATAAATTAAGTATACACATTGCACATCCCAAATTGTTCCCAAAAACACATCCCAACACCTGTCACAAATCCCACGTTGTTTTCCCAAAATCACATCCCAAAACCTGTCACAAATCCTTAACGAAGACAAATCCAAACATTAAAAAAAAGAAGAAACATAATGCCAAATCACCAATGCTTACTTGGGCACTTGACGAGGGGGAGCTGGTCAGGCCGATTAGGAGGAATAAAATAATCGAGGGCTGTGGGAGGTCTTCGGCTTCACTTAGTAACTTCAATTGGAGCGGTGGTGGACAGCGACGTGCGGTGACCTTCGCTTGCGGTGGTGGTCGTCGGCAGGGAGCGACGCAGACGCGATCTACTGGGGTCCCAGTTGTCGAGAATTAGGGTTTCCACGATCGATAGTCAATTTAGGTATTGGGTGTGAATCCATATCGGATCCACACCCGGTTATTAACAATATTTTCTAATATTTTAATCAGTTATAATGCTACGTCAACGCCTCCGACAAAAAAAAACAGACGTCCGTCCGAGGAAGGGACCGACTTTTTATAATCGTGAAATCACACGGACTCTCAAGTATCAAATTATATTAGAGATACTAAAGGGGCTGATTGGGTATAATAGAGGAACTAAACTGGGTATTCGACCTAAAAATATCATGTTTGTTATTTTTTATATTTTAAAATTTATAAAAATATCATAATTTTTTTATTTCTTAAAATATATTTTATTGAACTTTTGTTATTATAAATATATAAAAATATCATGTTTGTTATTTTTTATATTTTAAACTTTATAAAAATATCATATTTTTTATTTTTTATTTCTTAAAATATATTTTCTTGAACTTTGTTATTATAAAATATATAAAAATATCATGTTGGTTATTTTTTATATTTTGAACTTTATAAAACTATCATATTTGTCATTTTTCTGTTTCTGCAAACAGTTTCCATTTTCTGTTTCTGAAAACAATTTTTAATAAACTAAACCAAACAACCTTTCTATTTTATTGTTTCTCAAAACACAACAGAAAATCCTTTTCCTTTTCTGTGTTTTCCACCTTTTCAGAAAACTGAAAACGGAAAACAAAGCAAACGGCCCCTTAGCAACTTGTTATATAACTTCTTGGTTTGCATTTACGACGAGTACAGATAATTTGCAATAATATTCCATGTTCATTAATTTTAATTTATCTTTGTGTTACTTGAAAGTTGAAATTATGGAATTAGAATATTCCAAATTTTGATTCCAGAAAAACATGGTTCTGCTGGTGAAAAGAGAGGACATGGAAGAGAAATGCTTGCACAAGTTTTATCAGGAAATCTAACTGCACCAAATGTGAAAGTATAACATAGTTGTTTCCAAATTCATATACTGCCAATATAAAAAGCTCTGGGAAAAATTTAAAAAATATATATATGTTACAATGATCATAACTGAAACAATTATTTGGTTTCAACAGTAACATTTGTACTCATTCTAAAATTTAAAACCTTTCAGATAAGGGAAGACCTTAAATTTTATGCAGGATGACATGCAATTTGATAAGTATGATAAGTATGAGCACACCTCTGTGGGGAGCTTGACTGCAGTTGAAACTCTGCATACAACTTCCACAGAATTTGATATATGCAAAGACCTTAAAGATATGTATGCAAAAAGATACAGGTTAAAGGATCAAAATAGTCGAGTATCAGATCACCAATAAGGAAATGAAAAGAAATGTGTACTCAGTAATCTTAGGAGACTCCATCAGTTGTATGAGAATATCAATAGCAAGAAGGCAATTATGCTCCACAAGTTCCTAGAAGGGAAATAATAGAAAACCATCAAATAATGAAAATGGTTATAAGCCAACAATCTGTTGTTTGAATGAACATTCGTGGGCAAGGCATAGAGAAAAAGAAAGCTGTGTTTCTCTACACTAGGAAAATTTATGCAAGATGATATACAGAATATCACTAATTAAATCACAAATTTCTGTAAATAGACACGAGATAACTCAGTAGAGAAACCTATATGACAAGATCAAAACCATACATACAGAAAATAGCACACCAAAAACTTCCTTGGAGTTAGCCCACAGCGATAAACAAAACTTGGGTCATTTTCAAGTTCCGCTAGGATTTGCTGCAAGGAGTGAAGAACAACTGTGAAGTGTGAACATATAGAACTTTCAAGTGCCACATAACCATCCATGTCAGCAAGTGCAAATTCAGTGAGAGAAGATTTGCAATAAGAAGTTACTCAATGATTTTAAATAAATCTTTAATGCATGCCGTTTATCCACTTTATTGAAAAAAGCAAACCTCCAGTTGGGCACCTGAAAGTGGGTCTTTCAAAGCTTTTGCTACTAAATCTATAAGTGCAGAACAATAAATAGCATTAGTGCACATCTAATGATCCCAAAATAGCTTATGGTTTTTGACAGAATCAACCCGCACCAACTGCAACAGTCACAGCAATGTAGTTCAATGACAAGACACATGTTAACTGAATGTTCGGTAATAATCTTGCCTCACTATCTAGCACAGGAAGCATTGGAGACAAAGGCCTTATCCATTGAGAATCATCACATATTTTCAGAGGCAAACTCTGCAACAATCCTTCTCCAATCGTGTGCTTCCATGCAAGGACAACCATTTTGGGACGGAGAAGCCACATCATTGAAATTAGGTTCCAAACTAAAATGTGAAGTATACAAGTAGCCAAGATCAAGGTTTTGAGCTTGTTAGTCATACTCTAATGGTTCTGAATGAAGAAGATGAGGTATGTCTGGATCAGATATTAGCATTTGCAAAAAGCAGATTTTAACATCTTTTCATATACGCCTCTGGCTGTGATTGATTAGAATAAAGTTGCTTCAATAGTTCACACGGCAATAGAAGCTGTCAAGAAATTCGAAGGTTATCAAAAAACAGTGAACAACTTCAGACAAAGTGGTATAAATATGCGTACATGTCATCATGCAAAATTGAGCTATTCTTGCCATGCATCAATGTCAAGATTAAACAAACTCACATATGACAAAGGAGAAAAGCCTTTGATGCAATCCACAACTGACTCCTTTTCAAGACCTGCACAAAACCCATGTATTCATCAGATGCATATAGGCACAACAACAAAATTTAACCAACAGTTATGTATTGAAGGACTATCATTATAAATTAGAAGGGATTCATAACTGCAATTAAAAATTGTGTAGAAGCGTTCTTGTAATCAGGGCTTCAAGCATCAAAGAATGATTTCGCAGAAAAAGCTAAAAAGAATAAATAAACAAAGATCTACTCTTCATTAGAAGGCAAGAATGAAAAATTAATCAAATAATCAATACATTCAATCATTTATTTCAGACTAAATGGTCAAATTTAGATCTGAACAGAATCTTCTGACTTTGGCAGAAAATGGTTTGGGAATGAACCTGCCTAGATCATAACCTGACATGACAATCTTAAAAACTTAAAAGTTACCAATAATGATTAAACATCACAAGTTAGACCTGAATAAGAAACTATGAGATGATATCTTTTGGATCAGCAAAGACAAAAACTTGGAACAAGAATTCCACCTCATGCCTTAAAAAGGTTGTTTTGGATTAACTAAGTAAAGGGTAGCCCGGTGCTCCAAAGCTCCTGCTATGCGCAGGGTCCGGGGAAGGGTCGGATCACTTAGGTCTGTTTTTTTTTTGTAAGAAGTTGTTTCCACGACTCAAACCCGTGACCTTCATGTCACATGGCGACAACTTTACCATTACACCGAGGCTCCTCTTCTTTGGATTAACTAAGTAAAAGAAAAAAGCAAATTCAAGACCTCTTTGTGATTTTAAGCTAAAGCCAATCCTAACAACAGTTGAACGAATGTGGTTTCCAAGTCTTTTGATGCATCATCAAAAGCTATCTGTAAATATCACAAAGTCAAAAATAGACCCACACACAGATATTAAATCTATCACAAAGTGTATTTGTATCTGATGCTTGAGTGAAGGAGAGTTGCATAATGGTAGTTGCTAGTAAATGAAGATCAAACGAGAAGTAGAAGATATTGGAGTGTAGAAAACAAATATCAAAACCTTGCAATACAAAATGGATAAGAGCCTTAAAAATGAGGCTAATAAAACTTCATGCTAATTAAACCTGAAGATCATTGAATTGCATTATGAAGGTATAATAACTGAAGTATTTGAGACAATTAATGATGACATTAAAGGATCCCAAACAGCTTCAAAGGTAATATGATGGTGTTATAAGGGCATAGCCTAAACAAAAAATGACTGTACAAAAGAAATAGAAGTTCATTCAAGTTAGATTCCTGTGAGATGTCTTTTAACTGCTTAAAACCTTTTTGAATTAACTAATTCATAACCCCTTATTACAAGTACAAAACCATATAAACGTCAACCAATAGTAGAAAGTCAGTGACAATATGTGCAACAAAACATTATAGAGTGATGAGCAATTTCTATAATTAAATTTGGAAGAGCAGCAAAGGATGTAGATAAAACTCACATTCACAAGAAGAGGATTAAGACGTCGTAGCAAGGACAGCCAATAGCCATGCGCATCATGAAAAATAGCAAGTGTGGTTAAACAAACGCTCACTAGGTTTAAGCATCTTTTTAAAAAGTTAATAAGTAAAACTTGTTGGAATTGAAGTAGCTGGGCCCAAGGCCCAACCCAGCTTCTATTCATTTACACCCAAACCAAGCACCCCTTTTTCAACTACCAACCTTTAATCCCATTTTGGATAGCAAAGAAATATAAACCATAGTTATATATGCCAATGGCTAAGCTCACTTGCAATAAGTTTTGGCCATGGGGTTGCACTTTTTTTTTTTTTGATAAAAGTGGAAAAACCACGTTCATTGCGCTTTTTACCCCATACATGCACACACCTATACATTTACAGGCGTGGTCCATTTTCCAATGATCCCTATTTTTCATACTTTCTTATTTTTTCTTTTTCTCTCTTTCTCTTTCTTTCAAAACCCTAACATAAGATATTTAAGAAATCATAACCTGCAGACTCTATTTCATTCATCATTCTTGGGTTGGCATTTTAGCTACATCTCCTCTCTGAGATGTGTGCTACACTAGAAGAAGCCACTTTTGGTTTAATTGTACCCTATCGACTAAAGTGTCGCCATACCACCTTGCACAGAGGAGTTGGTCATAGGGTAATGCATTTGCACATGATTATCCCAGGCTTAGTGTTCCAACTTTAATTTGATTGATTGGATGTTGAAATTGTGGATTGATCTAGGGTTTCATATATAGAGTTTCTGATGCAGGAGAGCCCGAGTCAGACGATGCTGAGCTGTCTGATTGCACCATGAGAGCTTTGGCATACCACGACTTGGCGGACCGACGTAAAGGCGGAAGGTGATCGAGCCAAGTCCGGAATTGGGGAGCACTTTGGACACGTTTCGGTATTTTGGCCATAACTTTAAATTTACCGAGTATCGGATTTGCGCTACCAACCCCAATTCGAAAGCTCGCCTCAACGCCAGCACGCGGAGTCCATCCCTTCCTTCATCCTTAAATTCCAATCGCTTTCCCGCCGCTTCTTCGCTTTTTCTATTTTTTCCCATTTTTGGTAATACTTCGTATGCCAATTTAGGATACGATATGAATCCGATTTGAACTCGGATTTTTAGGAGTTATCTGTTTTATTTAGTTATTTTAGAATTAGATAAGTTTTTCTATTTGACCAAAATTTGCCGATTTGGGCAAATTTGTATAAAAAGATAGAATTTCTAAGTTATCTAGGTTAGTTTTTTTAGCTATTTAAACCGGCTTGTAGGTTGAATTTTATTCATTGATTATTGAGTTATAGTTTCCTTTTAAAGTTTCAGAGACTTTTCTTCTCTGTTTGTCCTCCCTTTTTCTTGCACTTTTATCAATCCCCCTGTTTACCACCACTAAAACCTTGTTGAGAACACCCATATTTATCACAATTAAGTGCTATATATTACCATACAAATATACAATCACAAGCATTGGCAACACTTGAAAATTTGAGAAATAAACTACCTACTATTTCAAAAACAAAAAAAGAAAGAAATGTGTCTCATTCACCAATGATGCCAACATGCATATTATCAAGATTATAATTTACCAAACCATTTCCTCCTATAACCAAAAATCCTTGGTTCATATTCACGTTCCCAGAACAGTACTGCCTCTCATACGCTTCAATCAAAGTCTAATCTCCCTCACAGAGTTGGCCAATATTTTCATTGGAAATTACTAAAAGTATCACCATACATCCATATAAAACCTTATAAAAACCATAAATTTCAAAAAAGCAAGCGAAGGAAAGAACTTGAGTCATGGTTCTGAAATCAAAGCTGTGAAAGAAACAAGTAATCACATTAGATGCATCAAAGCCCCAAACATAGTCACAAACGCATCAAGAAAACAAGCTAATAGATAGGATCAGAGAGGGGTGGGGCGATGGTAATTAGGGGAATTGAAGCGCTCACCTGAAGGAGAGCAAGCGAGGGAGTAGCATATGAGTAGCGGGAGGGAAGTGGGAGAGAAGTGCGTAAAAATCGCCTCGAATGATCGCTCTTGCGCACTGAGGAGCTCGACCACGGACGGCATCATGGTGGAAGATGAACGAAGCCAAGAGGGAGGAGCGACGTTCTCGGGTTCATTTACATTTGCTTTCGATGACGTGGCCTACTTCCATTGGTGAAAATCATGTACCCAAAATTATTTTTCGGAATTTAAAGTGATAGAATTTTTTTATTAATAAAAAAAACTGGATAAATCACATCTTTTGAATGATTAGAAAATATACATTACAAATATTTTAGCAAAATATAGGATTACATTAAATACTCATCTGCCAATTTAATGGTCCCTATGGTATTTCCGCTCTCAATGGTTGTACTCTCCTCGCTCATTGTCCTCAAAATCATCCCCTTTGGCCCTCCCGGGTCCTCACCGATCGTTGAAGCTAGCTGGCGGGCCAAGACTTAGCTTTAACAACAATGGATTCCATTAACATAAGCTTCAGCTTGGATGTGTGGACTGCGATTAAATCAAGACAACATTAGAAAGTCAATTTTGTGGATAATTTTGGTAAAAACACGATGTTTTCCTCGAAAGCATATTTGGTTTCTTCTGAGTCAGGTGCTCCAAGTAATGACCATTACTGCAAGCTCTCACATTGCTTTGGCTTTCTTGTGAAGCCTTTTTCCCAGATTATTCTTCCCCCCACAAATCTTGCATCGATAGAGGGGTGGTGGTGAAGCCAAAGACTGAGCAGTAGTGTTCCCAATTTTTCCGTGTTTCAGGGCAGTAGTGATCCCCCATCCTCATGCTTCTTTGGTCTGGCTAAAAGTCATTGTCGGGCTCACTAGTCTATAGGAGCTCCTTTGAAGATTCGACCCCCGCAAGAGAAAGTCCCTTCGTAAGCAATTCAGTGGATGACCTAGTCCGGTAGCTTGTATATTGCTAACCAATAGTTAGGTATTACAAAGAGAACCAAGTTTATCAATGTAATGTGACCTCCAAGGGATAGGAGTCCGCTCTGCCACGTCTTAATTCTTCTTTTGTCTTTATCAATCATCATAAGCCAATCTTCCTTTCTTGGTTTGGATCTGAATATCGAGATGCCCATATAGTTGATGGGGAGCTCCTTGGTTTTGTAGTTGATAAGGAGTTCCTCGGTCTTGTAGTTGATGATATTTGCTATTATTTCAAGAGGATGTTCCTTGATTTTGATTAGGATAAGCTTAGTTTTATGATATTTTATGAGCAAACCAGAAAGGCCCTCATAGAGATAGAAGATCAGTTTAAGGGTGCACAAATGTCCAACCCCTTCAGAGCATAGTATAAGGAGGTCATCCGCGTATTGTAGAGAGGTAACTTCCTCCTACTCATCCCCAAAGTGATCCCCCTCCCCCTCAATGTAAGATGTTTTCCCAGCTTGCTTTAGTCAATATTGAGTTGAAGACATCTACTACAATAATGAATAGAAGGGAGGAAAAGGGGTCTCCTTGGCTTAGTTCCCTTCGATGCCACCCATAGCCAATTAGCGTCTTGTTTAGAAGTATCTTGGATCTGGATGTTTGGAGTGTCATCTTTATCCACGATATCCATCTGGGGCCAAATCCTCTTAGCTTAATCATGTCCAATAAGAACTCCCAGTCCACCTATCAAAGGCTTTTTGGAAGTCCACCTTTAACAGCACGCACCCCCTGACTGCTTGTTTTCATTTTGTGAATAAGTTCTTAAGCTGCCACTATGTTGTCTTATATACTCTTTCTTTTTATGAAGGTTTTTTGAGACTCATCAATCAGCTCATGTATTATAACGGTCGAAAAAAATATGTCGCCAAAGAGACAAGGTCCTCAACTGAAATCATCATCAGAGATGATAGGAGATGACCCACCAACCCAGACAAGGCAAAGCATCACAGTTACAGTCTCAAGTTCCCCCATAACCCACTAGTTCTTAGGGTGGTGTGAACAGGTGCATCGAGGCCGCCGATTGTTGGTCAACCTCGCCCATCAAGCAAGAAGTACCGAACCGTGAGCGTAAAGTCGAGGGCCGGGTACATAGCTCGGAGATTACAGATACTTCACGATGGGCACTAATAAAGTAGTTGACAAGGAAAACTTTACACAACCTGGCAACGCTTCTCACCAATGTGGAAGGGGATGACCTTGACGGGTAAGGGGATGTCGTATGGGCTCAATTAGAGCTGGATTGTGGGTCGGCACGCTCGTCGTACGGCCCATTTCCTGCGGCCGCACTGCATGGCATCGATTCAATATCGCGTCGCGCCGTGCACTACACGCATTTAACTTGAGTCGGCCCGGACGCAATAAGCACGCCTACGCGTCGCCTACCAGCACGCCAAGCACGCACCCATTTATTAAAATATTATTTAAATTATAAAAATCTTTAAAAATCTAAAAAATATAAAAAATTATAAAAAATATAAAAAATTATAAAATAAATCTAAATTAATAAAAAATTAAGTAAAATTCATATCAAGTGAAAAGCCAAATTTCATCCACATTAAACCCCAAAATGAGGAAAAATAATTCAACATAATCAAATGTGAAATTTAGACAAGTTGAACATTTAATCAGAGAAG
This sequence comes from Dioscorea zingiberensis, assembly GCA_026586065.1. Taxonomy (NCBI): domain Eukaryota; kingdom Viridiplantae; phylum Streptophyta; class Magnoliopsida; order Dioscoreales; family Dioscoreaceae; genus Dioscorea; species Dioscorea zingiberensis. The sequence continues at coordinate 16,721,190 of CM048822.1, read as the reverse complement.
TAATCAAAAATAAACAAACCATAGTTTAAAAGATCCATGGGAAAAATTTAAAACAAAAACACTTTTTAATGAACTAAAACTAAAACCAAATTTCCACAAGCTTATCTATACATTGGCATTACAACTTTTTATTTTCTCTTAATAACATATTTCCCTTTATATTGATTCACCAAATCGGCATTCTCAAAACATATTTCCTTATATCTTGTGATAGATTTGCTTAAGCTACGTATTCACATTTCTCGCTGGTCAATTGGAAGGAGTTACTTTTTCATTGAACAATAACACATTTCCTAAAAGATTGAACCCTAACAACTTGTATAAGAGCTCATCTCCACCACAATAGTTGCAAAATTTATACAATAAAGTGAATAAATAAATTAGTTAATTAATTATTTCTTATATATTATATACATATATAGTTTTATATATTTTTTAAAAATTTAGATCGACACGCGGGCAAAGATTCATTGTCGCCACGCGTCGATTTCGAGCCGGCCCGCGGATGGACCGCATGCACGACGCACTCGCATGAAATATTTCGCGGCTCCATGCCGCGGCCAAACCCGTGGGCCGCGTGGGGCTTTGACTCTCAAGACGCAGACGGGATCCGAAAGCCGTACCGCACTCCACGACCAAGTTATCGCTCATTCCGGGCCCAAGACGCACCCGGTAATCCAAACCAAATTTCTAGGCTCAATATCAACCTTCTAAGGACGCATCAAATAGCTCGTTAGTTGCAAGTTAGCTGGCAAAGCTTAGCTAACCACAAACGACAACTAGAGGGAGCAGGGCCCTGGCGCGTGCTCAGTACGCTCACCCATAAACACGATGACGAGGCATGGTTCGCTCATTTCGAACTGCCTATATGGAGAAGAGGGAGACCCAGCGACCCACTGCTGAAGTTTGCTTTGTAGGAGAGCAAGCTCGATGGAACCCGAATGACATGAAAAAGCCCACCGGCACTATCGCCCTTGTCACGCCCCGCCCCAAAATCCCGGGCCCATGGGCTCACGGCAGATCTGTCGTACCCGAAAAGAGACGGGCCCCACCCGGATACGAAGCCTCGATGATCAGCAATCACATACATAACGGAATATATCAAATCAAAAGACATAATATAAATATGTCTACAGAACAGAATAAATATCTAAGGGTACATGCACTTAGAATCTCAATATACATGTTTCCTATAAGAAAACCTATAACATGTCCTCACACAAGATAAAACAGAGGTCGCCAACCTCAATACCAACCTTTATTGTCCCCTCATGACGCCCCACGCTCAAGGCCCTATTCCTCGTGATCCAAAACAAAGAGGTCAACAAGTGCATGAGCTTTTGGAGGGAAAACCCAGTAAGTACCCCGCAGGGAATGAAACACGTCATGTCACAATATAATATAATAAGCTACATAAAAGCAAATCAAACAAATACATGACTAAACCAATCAAGGGTAAAGACTCCCAACACATGACCGCAGTCATGTCAGCTCAAGACGAGTAAACCAAGAACCTGCTTACACATCGTCATCCCCCGTGCAGTCATCAGCCTCCGCCGATGTCAACCCACTCAGTCATCACGGATCCGAAAGTTCGGTACCGCTACTACTCATACATGTACGTATACGGTCAGCGTATCATCCCACTGACGGGTATACAGGACAACCAGAGTATCGTCCCCCTGACAGGAAAACAACGAATAGTGTGTCCACCGGCCCTGAACGTCAAACAGGAGCCACACGCTCCACTGCACCGGGCGAAAGAATCCACAAGAATAGCACACATCGAGCGGAAACAAATACACAACCAACAAACATACATACATAGATATGGATTCATATATCAAGGAATAATCATCCAACCAAGACAGAGATGTATGTATATGCCAAAGAATCAAGTAATCAATGATGTAAAACATCTAAGGATATGGGATTCTAGGCAAAGGCACTTACCTGGATTAAAAGCGTCTCGACTCAGTCCTTAATCTCCTCTTGACGCCTTCTCACACACACAACGCCTGGATCCTACAATTTAGTCCAAGCTTAATATGTATACCCAATCACACGATAATGGGCATGCTCGTAAATACCTTTCATGATTACTTATGTTTATAAACTCAATGACCTGAAATTTGGGTTTATAATAGATTAATAACCCATAATCTAAAACCAAACTCTTAAGTTCTACGCCATTATCTTATATAATAGTGGACATTCCCATCAACAACAACAACTCCAACACTTAACCAGTTATGACTTCTACCCCCTTAAAACAATATTTTATCCATGTTTAAAATATACATAATATATTCACATTCTCCAACACCTTAGCATGTCAATCTAATTTCTTTAATACAAGGCATCATTAATTTCTCAATTTCTTGCAATGTCTCATGTAACGTTATTATCCTTGAATTACTTTCTACTGTCAAAGGAGGAAAATAAGGCTGATCTATATATCCATGAAACTTGCTATTATTAATGTTCTGCAACTTAGAGTGAACTAAACCATTAATTGTCATTAACTATTGCTTATTGTAAACAATCCTATAATAACAAGATTGTTGGAATATGTAGGTCTACTCTTGGAAGAAAAGGAAGGTTCAAGGTATTAGCAAATATTAAATCAACAAACCTTGGAGTATAATGGATATGGAACACCTCTAGTTGACATAGCATTAGTTACAGCAACCATAGATTAACAAATTCATCATTGCTGCACAATCAAGTCCATATACACCAAGCTGCAGTCATACTTTTCATGCAAGCTCAAGTACATCTTTACTACATAATAGGACACTTTTAATTCATCGATTATACAACTCACACATCTACATTTATTATTGATATCTCACTATCACAAGTTTCATTTTAAGAAGGTTAATATAACTCACACCATAGTTCACTAATTCAACATCTCCATGGTGATGGTTACCAAGCCCAAGTTAGCACCTGGTTACTCTATTGATAATAGACAATCAAAAGAAAACTCCACACATGTATCAATACAACACCACTCTCTCTTTGTACTTTTAAACAACCACAGTGGCGTTTCAAACCCATGTATTCACAGCAGCCATTCAACTCTTTCCCTCTTTTATACATGCATACATACATGGGCGTGCTCGCACTCATTTAACCATGAGAACACGCTCCTTCTCTCTCTAACCCTTCATGTATGACTCTTAAACGTTAAAACTGAGCACAAGGTGGTGTATAGGTTTGGTGTTACCTAAGCTAGTTCTTCACCAACTCGCCTTGACTCTGTTCCCATGAGCTCCGGCAGTCACCAGTGCTTCGACTTCCTATGGATGACCCTTCTGTCATGGAAAGCCTGAATGTAGGCATTATGGTTCCTCCCCTCTCACCAGCACCGGAAGTCTTGGAGAAAAGAAGCTTGTGGCCCTTATGGCATTTCCCAGCAAGCATCGTCCTCGTTTAAACATCGTGACGACATAATCGAGACCACAGTTGCTCGATAGGATAGGATGCTACCCTCCTTCCCCCTCAACCAGAATTGATCGCGGCAACACGATTCTCTCTTCATATTCGCGTCAACGATCAACAGTATAAAGGTTTAAAGTGAACTCGAATCGTCTTGGGTCTAGTCCATGGCTTGATGGACGGTGATGATCTTTCTCCGCGGAAGCTGGCGAGAGTATCTCGTTCATGCCTTGCGATCAGACTTTGATCCCAATGGATGGCGGAACAATGCAACCTCTCGCGTTTTCTCCCCAGCTTTCACGCGTTTTCCTCATCAACGAGTCCACGCGTTACATCTCAGCCATGGGATGAGATGATTTAATCCCTCATTTAAATCATCACCCTCGTTTTCAAATGAATGTATATCTTTGTATGCTTTGGTTAACTCTTTTCCAAAAACGCCCTCCATAACATCATGGTTTGCAAGTAAACCCATGCCTCATTCAAACGTGAGAGAGAGAGTGTGTGTGTTTTCTTTGCATTAAAGCCCATTATCCTTTAATCAACAACATGTAAGTCCCTCTCTCAGCCTTGTATATTAAGAAGTATATTTTGCTAATAAGTCCCTCTCTACTACTTAATTCATGTGAAGCCAAATATGTCACTAACCCCCATAATTAACTCATTTTAATTAAAACAAGGGATTAGTTCATTAAACATAATTAGAGGAATATTTAGAAAATTTAATCGGGCCGTAAAACATAACGGCTCTTACAACCCTCATACACGAATTTGGCCCATTTTGATAGCCCAGTGATTGTCATGGAAGAAGAAAATGAGAGAAGGCCTTAGGCTCATGGAACCTGAAAACGGATGAGGCTTGGACGTTAGCAGAGAATGAGGCCAACCTATAGAACACAAATGAGCAGAATGCCCCTAATACAAAGCCAACACAAAATGTAGAGAAAGTCATGGCAGCACCTCTAAGACCCAAGGAAAGACCAAAGAAATCCAAATAAGAGACCCCAAGTGCGGCATAACAAAGCCAAACACTACACAACAACAAAAGCAAGCTAAGCTGCCAGACAACACATAATTGAAACTGAAGGTATGACCTCTAATCTATCCATTGTTCCACTAATATTATCTCAATGGATCGATAGAGACTTCATCTCAACAACACTCATGGTAGGAGTGGACTTAGGGTAGTTAGGGGATGACATAAGCACATACTTAGCACACATGAGAACCCTTAAAGCCGAAAGAACCAATTAAAGGGCCACCAGGGGAAGCAACTAAGCTACCATGAAAACCATTCCATGTGAGCAATTAGAGATGCCAAACGAGTTTTGTCAGTCGATTTGTGCCAGCACGTACCTCTGTAATTGTAGACTCTCGGTCGCTCCTGTGCACGCCTAAGGCGGGGCTTATCTTGGAGCTACCTCTGCTGTTCGCGACGAGTTGGGCCGTACCGCATATTAGGGGCCAATATGGCACCCGCCAATTCAAGTACTCAAGCATGATTGGCTATGAAAAGCCGACGCTTAATTTTCATACAATTTGGCCATCCGGCTGATTGTAACATTTATATTTTATATATATATATATATATATATATATATATATATATATATATATATATATTATAATATCTGATATATATTATATTAGATAATCTGTGCTATATATCATATTATATATTATATAATAGATAATATTAAAGATAATATATTACATATATCCTATAAATCATATATAACATATTTAAAATATAAAATATTATATATATATATATATATATATATATATATATATATATATATATACCGTGATCTAAGTTAGAAATACTCGTAATTTTGGCCGTAGATTTGGACAAGAAGGATGATTTAGGGTGTCTTTTTTTTGTTTTTTGTTTTCCTATTTTTAGTAAATTTATGGATTTATTTATTTATTTGAATTCTTATGAATTTATTATATTTTTTAAAGTTTTTAAATATTTAAAAAATTGGGCCCGCCCGTGGGTCAGCCCAGCACGGCACTAGCCCAGTGGAGCTGGGTCGTGCCCCATGCTGGGCCGACTTGAGGGTCATGCCGGCAAGGGAATGACCAGTGCCCATGCCCAGGCGGGCTCGAGTCGTGCCATGCTAGTTCAGCTTGTTTGACACCTTAATAGGCAATCAACAAGTAATAATATGAAGCTCATCACATGGAATGTAAGGAAACATGACAAAAGGAAAAAAACAAATATCTCATTAGAGATTATCTCCAACTCCATAAGGCAGATGTATTTTGTTTAGAAGAAACATAACTCACCATGATAGACAACATAATATGGAGACCAACTGGAGGATCTATATACAATGAAGACACACAAGGGGAAGTTGTATATGCGGGAACAACATATGAAGATATGTGACATGATCACAAGCACCAAAATAAGAGATCAATTGTCATCATAACTATATGGTCATCCAACACTGGAGGATGGATTCCCGAAGACGCTGAAAATTGGCAACTAATCGCCTCCGTGATGGCAAAACAATCCGCCTCTCGGGCTATAAAAGGAGGTTTCTCACTCACGGCAAGAAGGGTAACTTTGATCATGTATCTCTATTCCACTGAGATTGAGTGCTAACTTGAGCTTATCTCTCCCATAATCTTCTCTGATCTCTCTCTCTCACTCTTTCTCTCTCCTCTCCATTTCGAGTCCCTGACTTGAGCTTCAGAGGCTCCCTCAGAGCATGTGTACTTGCATCTTCTTCCTCCATAATTCCTTTTCCTAGTGAGGTTTGATCCTTAGAGGCCGATCTATGGAGAAGGCACTGATCTTATAAAGCCCAGGAGCAAAACTAAAGATGTTATTGATTACAATCAATCTCTCCCTTAAAATTACTTTCAGCACTTTAACCTTTACCGACTTCTCTCATCTATTGATAAGATCCGTTTTGATCCTCAGGAGGAGTAGATCTCAACATCAACAGAGCTTTTTTAACTTTCAAGGCCAAATAGATTCCAAAAATTTTTAAGAACTAAAAACAGTATTTCTAATCTTTTAGAGATTTTGAATTTTAAAAATTATATATATGTATATATATATATATATATACACCTCTCAAATTTTCAGGTATACCAACAATTAGTTCTTTTTTATTTTTTTTTATCAAAAGTCATATTTATATGAATCGAAATATAGGGACCTAAATTGCACTTTATCTATAATTGTACATAAAAACACATATATTTGCAATATAGGTTCCATTGCCAAGGAAATTCCATGCATAAGAAAGAAGGCAGCAAGAAAGAAAATCCTCTAGTTTTTACAATAATAACCATAATAATTTAAAAAATTTAAAAATTAGAAAAGAGAGAGAACAAACATATTTGACCAAAGAAAAAATTTCAAAAGAAAATTTTAATTAAGTAATTAAAAAAAACACCATTAAAAAATGATAAATTACTTAATTTGAAAACTTAACAAAATCACTCTATTCTTCCTGCTACATTTTTTTTTAAACTTAGCATGATGCCAACATTTTAAACACAGGTTTCACACTGAGATTTTTTTTTTCTCTAAATCAGCATGAAGTCGTTCCAGATCAAGGACTTTATATATTCTCCTTTAGGTCAAGGAAATGGTCTTCTCCAATTTCCCTTTTGTATTTTTTTCATATATTTTTGACATGCCTTCTATTTTCCAAACGTTATAAGCTCTTTCCTTAAATATCTGTAAATATAAGGGCATATTTTCTATTAATTCCTGATACTAGTTGATATTATTCTTCAAACAAAATACATACACCCAAAATACTATTACGCTACACCCTACACCCCCCTAAGGACCTATTTGGGCACTATTCAAAGGATCTATAATTTATTACTAGTAAATATAATTATATATATATATATATATATATATATATATATATATATATATATATATATATATATATATGATTTTGTATGTTTATATAGGTAAATTTATATTTTTAAAGACTTTCACATCTCTTAGGTGTGTTCATTTGCATGTAAGTGCTTGGGTGAAGTGGCACACTTCTGCCATTTCTGATGTTTTTTTTGTCGAAAGTGGTATTTCGGTCCATTTCGATGAAGTGGGCACTTTTTATATTTGTATTAGGCCCACTTGGCCAAAAATACACTGAAATGGCCGAAATGGCCTAAGTGGGCTTATTATTATTATTATTATTATTATTATCTAAAGTGGGTTTCTTATTTTATTTTATTATTTATTTATTTATTTATTTTTAAATTTGAGAGTAAATACTGGTATTGCAGAATCCATATACTGACTCCATCTAGTAAGATAAAGATCAAGGCTTAGTTATTGCTGATTATTATCCGTCAAGCTATAAGATTGTGTTAATGTTTTACAACGTAGCCTAAAAACTATAAGCGTCTTTCACACTTCTCAAGGGAATGAATACCGTAAGTTGTCACTTCCATCCACTTCGGGGAATTGAGATTTCCCCCAACCTTGTCCACTTTTGGACTTCTTGGCCCTTTTGTGTAAATGAACACGCCCAACCGTAAGTTATCGCAATTTTTTTTAAAAAGAAAAATAGTATTATTATTTTTTCTTGAAAAAAAAAAGAAAAAAAAAAGTGATTGCTACAAAGAGGAGAAGGGTTTGGTTTATTACAATTTACAGGTCAAGGAGCAAAGCTGGAAAGCCTGACGAGGGTGGCACGCGAGCGAGGCCAGTGGACGAAAAGCCTGTGAACCGGTCGGATCGAACCGGCACCCGAACCGGGTTTAAGATCGCATCGGGTTTTGGGTTTAGTTCGTGGTGGGTCCCACTGGGCCAAAGAGCCCACGTTCCCTTCACTGACGTCGCTTTCCGGTCAAAAGCGCACTGAGTTGGAGACAGCTGCCAACCCTCTCCTCTCTCTCTCCTCTCTCTCCCACACGCACACACGCACACACACACTCACAATCATTCTATAAAAAAAGTACTCGTCCTCCTCCTTCTAATACTTATTATTAATCTTCTCAATTCTTCTTCTTTTTTCTTTTAAAATTTGTAATTATTATTATCATTATCTGATGCTCTTGTTAATAAAATGATTAATTATTACTCCTGCTTTGATCTTTATTCTCTCAATTGCCCCCATCTTTTATCAAGAAATTACAATCTTGCCCTTCCACTTCAAGTCATGGGTGGGTCATTGTTTGATTATCAAAAGGGATTGAAAAATTTACGTGGAATGATGTCATAATTACTACTGAAATTAATTTTTAAAAAAAAAACCTAAACCCATCTCATCAATCACCTAGGTAGACTAGCAGTTGAGATCAATCAACTATCACACAAAATCAGCCAAAATTCATTTTCTTCCCAATTTATAATTTTATTTTATTAAAATTTTTAATGTAAAGAGTTAAAATGGAGTATTTTCTAAGATTTATGAAGCAAAAGGAATAGTTGATGCTCTTGAGTCTTGATAGGTTTCTGGGACGGGCCGAATTGGTTCGGGCCTGAACGGCCCGTTAGAGAGGGGAACAATGCAACAGGGGTTGCAGCTTTGTTGATCGTCGGATGGGGATTGGACGGTGTCTGTGCGGCGGATTACAACAAGGCTGCTGTGCTGTACGGCCACCATCACCATGGGAAATTCGATGGGAAACGATAGTGCTGCCCATAGGATTCCACACATCTTATCAGAACTTTTCCCGTTTCTGGAGTAACGCGTTTCTCAACGTTAAGGCTGGCAGGGTGGCGTCGGGAGAGATCTGGACCGTGCGATGAAAATCGTACGGTGATGATGTGTTTGAGAGAAGCGACGACAGCGGGAGGACGCTTTATAACTGGCAGCCGTTGGACTATGATTGGACAGCTGTGATGAGACGACCGGAAAGATGATTCCAATCAAATATATATCCCATTTTGTCCTCAAGGTTCGTTTAAACCACGGAAATGCCCTTCTCTATGTATTATTATGATTTTTATTTGAGAAATTTTTTTAATGTTTTTTATTGATATTAATTTCCTATCTTCAATTTTAATAATATATTTTTGTTAATCTTTTTTAGTAACTTGACATGGGAATGATAATGTAGATGTTACATCATTTTCATGTGACACAAAAAAATGCTAACATGGCACGCAAAACATGTCAGCTACTTTAACATTGTAGCATATTGAAAAAAAAATAAAATTGTTGATTTTTTATGTTGAAATTTGATGGTATTTACATTTTTTTTGATAAAACTGGATAAAACTACATTCCCTTTATCACAAGAAAAATACCGACTTACAGAGATCCCTGTTGGGACTGGGTTTTACATGTGGGGTATTGGAGTTCCTGGTTGGCGTGGCCTGACGGGTTCATCGTCTTCGAAGTCGGCGTAGCCTTTGGTTACCACGTGTAAGGGTGAGGTACGGTCTCGATGAAGGTGACATAATGGGTCAGAAGTTGGTTCTCATGTAAGTGGCATGGGCAATCGCTTGAACCATGTTGGGTGGTATTTACATTGATAGTTATCAAAAAATTATAATTGAAACTTGCAAATTATATATTATATGTATTAGATATTTTTAGTTTATTCTTTATTGCATCAAATGAAATGTCACACAACCATATATCAAAATTTCTCTTTTTTAATGAACTTTTACAAGGAAAGTTGGTTAGCCAATTTCCTCTAATAAGGAGAGGTTGAGGATCAAATCACGCCAAGAATATGTCCACATTTATTAAAAAAATCCTCTTTTTATATTTTTTATTCATTCACTTTAATAAAAATAAAAACAAAAACAAAAACAAGATTTCCCTTTTCTTCTTTCATTTTACTCTATTTTCTCGAAAATCCAAATACAACCTTGAGGTGAGGTGAGGGTTGCTTTTGTTGTAGTCTTTGAGTAATCATGATTAACTTTAGTTTAATTTGGCATAAACATGATCTAGACTAACTCTATTATGTTTTAATTTGGATAACTAGGAGCAACTTTCTATGACTTCTAACCATCCATTCAACTTATTACTTTTTGAATTGGTGTATAAAATCAACTTTGTTTGGTAATAACTCTTTTGAATATTTCTCATTTCAAAACTAGTGGCCCTTTCTCCCTTCTATTTTGTAGGTAGATTGATTGATGTATATCTTCTTTTATATAGTCTACAAAGAGAAAGAGATGGTTAAGAATATGGCTTCCATATTATTGATTGATATATGGTCCTAAATATCACTCAAGTCAAAATAAACAACTATTGTTAATTAATTAATGCTACTTATAATACAAATTAAGAACAATAAAATGAAAAAGGCTGCCATGTTTTGAGGAGTGATCAATGGCCAACCTTAAGATAGATGCTTAATGTAAGTATTCTTTTTTCTAGGGTGTTTAAGTATATTAACATGCATTTCAGATGCAAAGCTTTATTTAATTAAAATACATTGAACTTTGCATTTAATTAGTTTATCACAGATAGCTTGGTAAACACTTTCCCATGATCAAAACTCCTTTACTTAATTTAATGAATAGTTACGCAATGATCCCCTTAATAAAAATCAGTAATTATCAGATTATTTGTTTAATTAATTAATGTGATCTTTGCATCACTTAGAAGATCATGCTAACAAGTCTCTAATTGCACTTTTTAGGTGACATGCAAGCACTACAAACTTCTTTGTATTTGTTTGGTGGCAAGTCTTTTTCTTATCCATGTTTGGCTTATATATCTGATCTTCAATTCTCTGAGGATTAATGTGTGGTATTGGAACAAAAATGTTATATACATATTTCTTTTTTTTATTATAATTTCTTATGATTTTTTTTTCTATATGATTATAACTTGACTCTAATTTTAAAATGCGATATTCAATAAAATTAAATATCATTAGCCAATGAATTGTATTATTAATAGATAGAGTGAGTTTTTCGTATTTACAGGATCATCGACTTCATAAGGAAACGGTGATCGTTAGTTTTCGTTTTAGTTTTATTATTGCACTATAATCAAATTGAAATTTCGAAGTTGATAAATTAAATAAAATTTATTTCATGTGATCACAAAAAGTAGGGTTTTAGATGGTATGAGAACAAATTAAGCTCCATGTCTTGTAAAAAGTATTACTTTGTCAATATCAAACAGATGCATGTATATCCTTGAAACTGGTCTTGTTTCTCCATTGTGTGACAAATGTCCCCATCCCTGCTTAACTTAAAAATCTTCAAAGCATATTCAGTAGTTGGTGGATGCCAATCTTCTACTAACCATAAATTCACATGATAAAATTACAAAACCATCCAAAGATTTAGAGGGTTGTCACATCTCTAAATTAAACTTCCTGATATGGAATATTTGGCTTGAGTTTTTTCTTACAAAATTAAACAAAAATCAGAGAAAATTGCATATATATCTCTCAAAACTATCATAATTGTGGATATAGTACTCTTGGAAAAATCATAATCATAGAAATACCCCAAGTTTCCTATTTTGCGTATATACCCCTATTTTTGAAATATATTAACTGTTGTTGATCCAAAAAGGCTTAATTATAGTTAAATCTAAATGGCAAGGAAATATCTTTTATATCCTTTTCTTTTTTTTAATATATATCTTTCAATTTCAATATTTTTTAAGTATTCGTAAATTTATAATCGGTATATATATATGTATTGTAAAGGCTATAATAATCTTTTTGTACGTCTATTATTTATTAACTTGTAGTTAAACACTTGATGTTAATCCAAAGGTATATATGCAATAAAACCATAAACATGAGGGTATACACACATTATGATATATATATATATATATATATATATATATATATATATGTAATTTTGATATTTTAATACACTTTTTTTTTATCTTTTTTTTCAATATCAATATTTTTTAAGTATTTATAAATTTATAATCATCTGAATTTTTTAGAGGTACATATATAAAGGATATAATGGTTTTTTGGCACAACTATATTTGTTACCTGGATGGTATACATACAATAAAACCATAAATCTAGGGATATACATGCATGCAATTATGGTTATTTTTAGGGGTACATATGTGATTTTGATATTTTTCAAGGGTAAACCTGCAAAAAAAACGAAAAAAAAAAGTTAAGCTTTTATGATGTTATTATTGTCATCAATTTATTTATTTCTTAAACCCTAACCCTAACCCTAAACCTAACCATAATAAAAACTGCATTATATATAGAGTGAGAAAACCCGTTTGAACAGTACCCTCCTCCGTTCCGTTTTTGCCACTAGTGGGCACGGAGGGGGATGCAAGGTTGAGCAGTAAATATTAGGTGTGATGGAGGAGATGGATGGAATTTGGGTGTGTACCAAGCTGTGTGCTTTAAATATTTTATCAAGATGGTCGGGCCAAAGGACAAGGATGATGAATAATGGCTCAAGAGTGACCTATGGATGGATCTCATATATAATTCAACATGTCCCTCTTCCCACCTTTTGCTTTTCCTCCTTCCCAACCTTTTCTCTTCTTCTCCTTCTTCTCTTTCAATTCCTCTCTCTCTCTATTCAATCCTTATTCACAGCTTCCATAGAACTCCTCTCTTTCTTTCTTCCTTTCTTTCTTTCTTTCCCTCTCTCTCTCCTCCCTCCTCTCTCTCTTCTCATCTACATCACTACACACAAAACCTTGGTTTCTGGCTAGTCTTTTGGTAGGTGTCAAAGACTAACTAGTTTTGACCTTTGAAGTTATCTTATCTAGTGTTGAGATAGATAGATAGAGAGAGGAGGAAGAGGAGGAGAAGGGAGGAGGAGGAGGAGATAAGAAGATATATATTGGTGGTGTACATATATATATATATATATAGAGAGAGAGAGAGAGAGAGAGAGAGAGAGAGGAAGAGGAGGAGGAGGAGGAGGAGGATGACAAGGGCAAACATGGCAGGGCAGTTTGGAGATACGACATACACCAAAGTGTTTGTAGGGGGGTTGGCATGGGAGACTCAGAGAGAGACCATGAAGAAGTACTTTGAACAGTTTGGGGAGATCTTGGAGGCAGTGGTGATCACTGATAAGAACACTGGGAGATCCAAAGGATATGGATTTGTGAGTATATATTATTATTAATTATTTGTTTTCCTTTTTCTTTTTCTTCTTTACATGTGATATTGGTGCATAGAATTCTGCTAGATCCAATGGGAGTTTAGTTTTGCACATCATGGAATCAGGATCTAGAATTGTTAGATCTCTCTCTAATAGAAAATAAAAAAGAAAAAAAAAAAGTTTGAGATCTATGTATATGTTCTTTTGATACAAATTGAGGTCAATCTTATATTAATAGGTGACTTTCCGCGAACCGGAGGCGGCGATGAGAGCTTGCGTAGATGCATCACCGGTGATCGACGGAAGGCGGGCTAATTGCAATCTTGCTTCACTTGGTGTTCAGAGATCTAGACCTACAACTCCTCAACATGGTAAATTTTCATCTGTTCATTTTTTTTTAGGCAGATTAAATGTTCTTCAATTAGGTAATATTAATTAAGGATCATCTCAATCTTCTTAGGAGATCTTATAAATTAAACTAAAACTTCATTCACAAGCATATATTCATGGTAGTGAAATCAAAAGCATGGCATGGCATACTCCATGTCTTTTGGCAAAAGTGGATTGAACGAGTATATGGTACACTATGTTAGTTAGTTATCCTAGGAAGTAGTTCATTATGGATAATAGGATATGGTTTTTTGTACTCCAAGATGAACTTTCTTTCTCTCTCTCCGTGTCTCTCAAGCTATCTTTTGTCATATACTTGGTGGCTGTTTTTACTTTGTTATCACTCTAATGCATGTGATCATCTATATATATCTTGTTATATATTAATTAGCTAATAGTGATGCTGGATATTGTTGTTTTTTCACCTATCTTTCAGGAGGGAACAGGAGCTTTAGAGTTATGAAGTCTTTCCACACTGGCATCCATGGTGGGATGGGAACAGCTTTTCCTTCTCCTGCCACCTTCCCTCATTATGCCATCCAGCAAGGGATTCCCTACAATGTCTATGGGTATGCTTTACAGTTAACCTCTCTCTCTCTCTCTCTCTCTTGCATGAGCTGCATGCACATGCATTGCACGTGTCTCTGCATTCTCTGTCTTCATCTCTTTCTCTCTCTCTACAACACACTTTGTTCAACTCTTCTTTTACTTCATGTAGTAAAGGCTGCCATCTTTGGATGCGCATGCAGCAATCTAAGGCTTTGATTCTCTCTTATTAGTTTTTAGGGTTAGGGTTCTTATAAGCATGCACCTCTCTGTCTCTCTCTCCATTGAAGTATGAAGACATGCATGTTCATTGTTTAAACAAAACAAAATCATGCATTTGCAGTAACTTCTTTTTTTTTTTTTTTTTACTGTTTTCAGGTACGCCACATACTCTCCAGATTACACATACCCCACGGTTTGTTCTTCGAATTAACTTCCTCTCCAAAGTTAACCTTCTTAATTATTACTTTGATTTTGGATGTTTGAATGTTTCCTTTTCTAGTCTATTATGCAATACCAACACAAAGAGTAAAAAAAAAAAAAAAAAAGAATTAATCCCCCTGGCCCAACTCTTCTGAGTCCCATATGCCATTGAATGATATAAACTATCTTTAACCATTAATTGAAAGATAAAAAAAAAGAAAAATGATCCTAGTAATTCACTGGTATATATATATATTTGTCCAGAACTACTACAATGTGTATGGAGGAGCTACTGGTCAGTATCCAATGTATGGAGGAGCAACTGGAATGATGAATGGAGCCACTGCATTCTATCCATACTTCCAGTTTGGCCAGGGAGGGGGTGGAGCTTATGGCCATGGCCAGAGCTATGGTGTGCAGTACCCTCAGATGTTCCAGTACTCTGCCATGGCGTCGGCCACCGGAGTCACCGGCTTTGCTCAACACTATGGTGGCCCAATATCCACCCTTGCTGCTCCCAGCCCCACTGCACAACCATGTTGGTTTCTTCCCATCTTCATGCATATTCGTGATTAATAAATTTTAAATTTTTATATAATATTTTTCTATGAATTCATAGATGAAGAGATGCACAATTTGATGTACTAATATTGTTAACAGTGTGTTTTGCTATAAAACAGGCATGACAATGGCTCTCCCTGCTTCTCCAACTCTGCCAACTCCAACAGCCCAGCATTACAGACTCATCCCTGCACACTTCACTCAGTCAACAGCACCAGAGCAACCCTTGGCTTAACCATGGTTAATTTCCTTTCTCTCTCTCTATCTCTTCCCAGTTCTCGCCTCTCTCTTTCTCTCTGCACTGTGTCTTTGTTCATCTCCCTATCTAACACCTTCAAGTGAAGAAGAAGAAGAAGACCTGAGAGTCTTGCTTCCTTCCTTCTGCTCCTTCCAAGTTTAGTCCAACAAGGGCTAAGAGCTACTTAATATACATATCCACACCATGCATGCATGCATTGTTGGGCAACTTGCCTCTCTGGTTAAACCCTGGGATTGGGCTTAACTAGGGTTTAACCACACCATCCAACACCTCAATGTGGAAGCAAGCTTTGTTAGCTTCCTTTCCAACAAGACACAAACTCTTACCATCATCTTTGGCCTTTGTAGTGCCAAGTTCAAACCACAGTAACAAACCCTAATCTGAACTTGAACAACCTAAAAAAACACAAACACTAATCTACACTTGCAAAATGAGTGAACTATTACAGTCCATTCTGCAAGTCTTTCTTTTTTTTCTAAGGCTTTGCTACAACTCTTCATTCTTAACTCTTGTTGTATAACCCTAAGCCTTTGGATGGGCACTAACTGTGAACCATTACTGACCAACCACTCACTCAGCTTACCTTATGGCAAAGGTAAGATTTATCACTAACCCTGCCACCTTTCTTTTGTTCTTTGTTGTGCATTCATATGGTTAAGACTTCAAGGGGGAGTCTTGGCCTCACTAACACAGTGGAGCTTTTGCTTGTTTTTGGCATCAAGCTCTAGTTCATGTCTCTAACTTTAGTTGAGCTCCATGGATGGCCATGGAGTTCCAAGGCCATTAGGGAAAGTGAAAGTTTCCTATGGACTCCAGGGAGATATTTTTTTGTTTCTTGGGTCCCCCATCTCTCTCTCTCTCTCTCTTTCTCTCTTTCACCATGGTTAAGTTCAAGAAGTACTCTTTTCACTGTATCTCATGCTTTCTCTCATTCTCTCATGGACTTTTACTTTTTCTGAAACTTTAATGCATTTCTATGTGTACTGGTCAAGGAATGATCACTGTATGCACTATGCACTGTTCTAAGTATAATGGCTTGTAATAGCAGGTAGGTATGAAACTAAGGCATGCACTAGCTGATCATACTATTTCCCATTCCATGTGACATGACAATGTCTTTAATTAGCTGATATTATTCTACTATGTTTTAAGCTACTTATGAAAGTTCATGATCTCATCTGTTTCTTTTGCATGCTTTATCTCATAAAAATGAGTTGGAATGCACAAAAAGAGGGGAGTGTTGGGAAATGAAGAACAAATCCCCCTTGTTCTTGATATAATTAATGATCTTTTTCTAGGGAAGTGATTCAATTAATTGGCATATATAATAGCTTTGAGCATTAATATTTACATTAAAGAAAGCTCCTTTTGGTCAATGCACTTATGATAAACTATTTTGATGTTCCTCAAATTTCATTCACTTTGGCCTTGAATCTGATGCAATTGGATCATTTGTGCCTAGCACCTTTGCTATAGATTCATTATAGATTAGCTTAATTGGTAGGGCTTTATGTTTAGTTTGAAACTTTCACTGTTTCACAAAAGAAAAGAGAAATCAAAGTTGGATCTAATCAATGTCTTGGTTTTATTGAGTTAAAGTACGGGGTGTAGTGTTATGGTTGTACTGAGAAAGAGTGATTGTGGGGTCTACTTCTTACTCCGGTTTTTCTCGTTTTGGGAAAAATTGGTACAGATGTAAGTAAAATTAAGTGGTTATAATATATATATTTTCATGACCAAAGGACCATTGGTCTAAAGAATATCTCGGTCCCCCGTAAGGCTGGATAATTTATATGATTGATCATGCCTCGTGTTCGAAGTTCCTCTCCCGTAATTAAACGAAGTACTGTTTGATAATTCACTCGCATGAAAGACAAAGCTCCCTGCGCTTGAAATTCCCTATATCCTGCACATTATTCAAGGGTTTTTGTCACCTAAAATCACGCCTGACACACCATCCTGGGAGGTCTTTATGACTTACGCCAAATATATATATATCCTGCATGATACTACGCGCTCGGCCTTATCATCGCTAAGTGAGGTCGCCTCCATTTGACCCACTTGCACAGTGTTTTGAGGAAATCCAACCGTACGGATGGAAAGAACATCGAAAAATAAGCTAATGTGTCAATTTTCATACAATTTGGGAACTTGTAGGGTCTTCATCTTAACGGGTGAAATTCTAAACTGGTAGGATTTCTATAAATTTTCACCTATTAAGATGAAGACCCTACAAGTTCCCAAATTGTATGAAAATTGGCATGCTAGCTTATTTTTCGATGTTCTTTCCATCCATACGGCTTGAAATCCTTAAAACATGCTCCAAGGGCCAAAATGAGAGGCGACTTTACTGGAACAGTGTTCCGACTGGCCTGATTATATATATATATATATATATATATATATATATATATATATATATTTCCATGTTATGTTGTATTTATCTTTGTTTAAACGGAGAAAATAGAAAATACACTCTATTTTTTTGCTACATATATAATGAAAAACTTCTCTATTTTTTATTTGATTTAAATTTTTTAATTTTAAGTATTTATTATTGAGGATTCATAGTAATTGCACCTATTAAAGAAATTAAAAGAATTATCTAAATAAGTTCAAACCAAGATAAAAAATTTGTTGATAAATGAATTCCAATTTGTTGAACATTACTTATTAGGTCCTATTGTATAATATGGTGTTATATATTATTATTATTATTATTATTATTATTATTATTATTATTATTATTATTATTATATAAAAAATATAATTTAATAACTTATTAGGTTAGAGAGACGAGGATGGAGAGGTTAGGGGAGGTATCTCCACCCCATCCTTACTATTGCGATCCCTGCTGAGTTAGTTGTTTTTTCTTTTTAGTACTCGCCCTAATCTACTCTTTGAATATAAAAAATATAATTTAATAACTTATTTAGGTTAGAGAGACGGGGATGGAGGTAGGGGGAGGTATCTCCACCACATCCTTACTCTATTGTAATCCCTATTGAGTTGGGTGTTTTTTTCTTTTTAGTACTCGCCCTATCTACACTATGAATATAAAAAATATAAATTTATAACTTATTTAGGTTAGAGAGACGGGGATGGAGGTTGGGGGAGATATCTCCACCCCATCCTTACTCTATTGTCATCCCTACTAAGTTGGGTGTTTTTTCTTTTAGTACTCGCCCTAATCTACACTATGAATATAAAAAATATATTTTAATAACTTATTAGGTTAGAGAGACAAAGATGGAGGTTGGGGAGGTATCTTCTCCCCATCCTTACTCTATTGTTATCCCTATTGAGTTTGGTTTTTTTCTTTTTAGTACTCGCCCTAATCTACACAATGAATATAAAAAATATATTTTAATAACTTATTAGGTTAGAGAGATAGAGATGGAGGTTGGGGGAGGTATCTTCTCCCATCCTTACTCTATTGTCATTCCTACTGGGTTGAGTGTTTTTCTTTTTAGTTCTCACCTATGATTACAGTAATTACTCACCTAATTAGGTTTAGGGTTTAGAGTTATTCTGTTTTTCGGTTGAGGGTGTGACAGTGAAAAAAAAACTAGTCATTAACCATCTCTCAACCTTTTATTATTCATCTTATGGTAACTAAAAACATGCTTCACTAATATTTTTTCCCTAAAAAAAACACTTTTTTGAAAACTTAGTACCCACTATAGTGTTTATGCAAGTTTAAACTTATTTAACTAAACACTACCAAAAAGTCCTCTTGTTGGACTAAAGTAATCCTTTATTATGGATATGACAAAAGCTCTACTTACAAAAGTCCTCTATGGCGTTTCATTAAGAGCTTAAATCCACCATTTGTCCCTGTAACCCCAATGTTTATTTCAATCCATGTATTTTGAAAATGTGCAATACGGCTCTTCTACTTTACCTCTTTTGTTCAATACTATACCTGATACTGAAGTGACAACATACATGGCATACTGGATGAAATAATGCATCATTTTTTTAATTTTTTAGTTACATGTGGTTGTATTTTTTTGATGTGACATTTTTTTAATAAAAAAATGGTAAAATAGTTTTTAAATGGGAATTTAATAGATGCCGACGTGACAATTTTTTAAAAATAAATTTTAAAAACATTAATAATATTGTAAATTATTTTTTTTAAAAAATATTTATTATGAAATTATTTTTAAAAAATATTTTTGAAAAGTTTTTTTTAAAAAAATTAATAATATAGTTTATTATTTTTAATAAAAATTGCCATGTAGCATGCTTTAAATTTACATTTAAAAATTACTTTATTATTTTTTTAAAAAATTACCATGTCAAAGATTACTACAACAAAGATGATTTATTGCGGCAGATATTAGCGAGAATAAGAATATCCACGCTTAATTAGTAAAATCATATGCTGGATGATAAATTCCGCCGCTATAGATAATATATAGTGGCGAATAAAGTATCCGCTGCAGTATGACGCAAACCCTGAAGTTATAATATCTGCCGCTATTTGTTAACCTATAGCGGCGGATAATTTTATCCGCCACAATATAACTGAAGCTAACGCTAACCATTAATTGTATTATTAGCAGTTGTACTCTATAGCGGCAAATAATTTAATCCGCTGCTATAAGCCCTTAACGCTCTTTTTCAAGCGGATCGACCTCCTCTTCCGATTCCAAAGGAGCTCTTTTCCAAATGATCGAAGCTTCCTTCTCTTCCGATTCCGGTGACCGAGAGCCAGAATTGGACGCACGTTTCCGAGACGATTCTCACCGGATTGGAGGCGACCTCCTCTTCCGATTCCAGTGAGCTCTTTTCCAACGATCGAGCTTCCTTCTCTTCCTCGACCCGCTGACCGGTTTCGTGATTGGGACGCACGTTTCCGAGACGATTCTCACCGGAGTCCACCTCCAATCTTTGCGGAGAAGCCGTGGTCGGACAAAATACCTTCAAAGGTGAGATTTCTATTCCCTCTTTAATCTTCTCCATTGGATTTATACTGCCATCTTCTTCGTTGGAGTTTTCCATCTCGATCGAGTTCCCTTTTCTCTGTTCGGAGCTTCAAAAGATATATTATTCATTTATTTATTTATTGGAGTGTGTGTAGTTTTTGCACAATTTTCATCTATGCTATAGTTAGGCATTAAAACATTGAGAGAAATATATGGATGTAAGACTGGTGAATTTATAGTGTAGTGGCAAATTCTTGTTTTTTGTTATCGCATGATATTGAAATAACACTCAATCCAAATATCGTAATCATTGTCCCCTATCAATTACATTAAAACCTTTAGATAATATTTCCTCAGTAGTATATGCCACGCCAAGAAAATACGCCACAAGTAAATATAAAATTTTAAAAATACGCCATATTTCATATATGTATACAATTCGGCCGCTTACGCCAGCAAGATCAAGGATAGTATTTAGCAAAATACGGAAAATACAGTGGATCGTATTGAACATTTTAAAGTATGGGGATGGAAATGAACATTGAGGTAAAGTAAGGACCTAATAATGTATTTATCCCTTTCATTAAGTGAGTACAAAATGTTATTATGGTTCTTGATAGGGATGGATCTGGATGGACATTTGCCCTCAATCCGAGTGTACACGTGCCTAGATCCTACAAATCCATCGATGCCTATCCCGAAGCACTAGTCCCAATAAGAAACGACAGTCTACCTGGTTTGTAATAGAAGGGAAAAATCACAGGCAATAATCGTATGCGCTGATCACAACGCAAGCGTGATCGTGGGATCAGGATCTCGAGGATGGCTCGATGAAGCAAAATAAAGGGGAAGGCAAGATAGGTAAAAAGGTATGCCACTTCTGAGAAACCAAGAGAGCTCCTCGCCTTCTCCGGACATCGTGACGCCTAACTAACTTGAGCGCCGTGAGTTCCCCCGACGGCTCCGTCGCTCCAATTTCACTTTTTTTTTTGTTCCAAAGGTAAGTCATGCGGTTAGCTTCTCTAAGTGATCGCTACGGTCCCAGCCTAATACAAATTCAACTGCTTGATCGAGGTCATCCCCGATCTCGAGGGATTACCAGCTTCATGTCAACAAATTCTAAATTGATTATTTTACTCACAATATTGTTTATTTTATTTATAAAATTTCTTCATGGATAACAATCTATATTCATGTTTAGTGGATGGGTCTATCTATGACAATATTCCTTGCTTTAGTCATATATGGAACAAACATGTTGCAATTTATAATTATTAAATAATATTCAATGACTTCAATGATTCAATATAAAATATTTAATTTTTATAAAATCGTAACCAAAATATAATTACGGATACATATTAATTTGTGCACACATTCAAAATGATCATTTTTAAAACTCAAAAGCATCAGGCCTTTGAAAACACAAAAGTACAATTTTTAGACATGTAAAGATTGAAAAATATTAACGATCGTCAAAATTCAATAAACATAAACAAACTACTCATTGACATTTGCTCATCCTCTAGTTGATGGCCGGAACATGAAGAGTATGCATTGCGTGCAAAATACATTCCTATGGTTACTAAACTCAAGAGCCTATTACATTCGAGATGGAAGTATACTGTTGGTATAAAAACTTGTCCTTCCTTGGGATCAAACCCCACCCGATCAACGGTTGAGATTTATTTGTTGTGAAGAATGTCAATAATCACTGAAGAAGGCAACAAGTGGGTCTTCCTTGCTCGGAGCAGTGCCTGTACAGAAAGAGAGAGAGTCGGTCTGAGCAAGCCTGGTGCTCTAGTTCAACTCTGACGGTCAAGTCAGTGAGAGAACTTGAAAGTGGAAGAGGGAATTCAGTCTAGTGGAATTGCTTACCTTTCCCTTCATTCCCTTCCTTCTTATCCTCCTCTGTTGGATCTGGCGCCCATCCCCTCCATGCTAGAGACCTAGCTTGGCATACTTACCCCTTGACATGATATCTTTTGCACCATATCTTCCCTACCATCTCCTTTCCCCATGTCTTGACTTTGCAGCACCCTTTTTGTCCAAAGTGGGGGTCCGAGCTGGGGATTTGTGCTGGTCGCATGGGTGTCTGGGGTGTCGCCATATGTACGCCCGAGATGAGGCCACGTATCTATCCAATTTTACCCATATCATTAGTCCCTCCCTCCCAAGAACTTAAGGCCCCGAGGTCGAAGCCGTGGTCGAGATGTCCTCGTGCCTCGGGACGGCCTCGGAAGATAAGCGCTTTGTCGAAGTCGGTTGGGTTGGATGTAGTCCGTGGATGAGCGGCAGTGAGATGGTGGATCCAAGATAATCGGTCCGAGGTTTGGCCATGCGTGCTCAGATTAGTAGGGTAGAGGCTCGAGGCGGGAAGGGAAACTCGGGCCCGTGTGAAGTCAAAGCGCTGGAGACTTGAGCCACGGCCGTAACGCTTAGAGTTTTGAGTCGAGCGGTGCATCATGAGTTTGGGTCAGTGAGCCTAGCATCCGAGGTTCGAGCCGCGGATAATGCGCTTGTAGCCCAAAGTGCTATAGCCGAGCGGATCTCGAATCGAAATGGATCCATGTCTCGGAAGCTTGGGTTGTAGTCGAGTGTCCGAGATCTTAGTTAGGTCCAAGGGGCTAAGATAAACGCTCGTCTCAAACTCTGTGCCGCATTCATTGCCAAGCGTAGCTTTGTCTCAGTCATGCTTTTCGAAAAGCTTCGTTCAAAAAAGGCATGACATGGAGTGGTTGGTGTAATGATAGGCATGATCTTTACAACCCATGTGTCATGCATCCGCAGAAGCGCCGTCTCGCGAGGCTATCTGGGCAGCCAAATTCTATTTTGGCCATTCAGAGGGAGCTGCCAGTTCAAAGAGGAGAACTCTAACTCTTATGTTGTCACTTCGCCTTCTTGCCTTCCGTGAGTCTTTGCGTGAATTCCTGCCTCCTCCTTCCGGCCCCTCGTGCTCGCTCTTTGTCCAAGTAATGGAGATCATCCCAATATCTTCTAGGGCACCTTCTTTGCCTCCTACCTCACCTCCCTCTTCCTCCGCACTTCCTAGGGACTCCTCTTCAACTTGTAGATTAACCGCTGCCAAGTGCAAGGGCTCATACAAGCATTCTTCCCAGCCAACAAGTGTGCAGCGCATGACCTTTATAACATTTCCTATCCTCCCTTTTCTTATCGAAGTCCCTTTCTCCTCCTAGCGAATGAAGCTAGTGCGCCTCTAGGTAGGTTGAGATAGTTGTATATCGTGATACCCTAGCAACTAGTCTTAGGCTTTCTTTTTCGGAGATTATTTGTGAGATTCTTAAACTTATATGAAGCCTCTATTCTTCCCAACTTTCTCCAAACTCATGAAGCACTTCTCTATGGGTTCATGATGGTCCTTAGTCATTTCAACGCTAAACTAACTTTTTACGCTGGTTTCACCATCTTCGGCTTGAACCATCACTCCGAGACTGATTGGTATTTCTTCTCGGCCCGTCCCAAGAGACACTTCTTAGGTAAGGTCCCTACTTCGATCAAAAAGTAGAAATTCAAGTTTTTCTTTGTCTCCAATGAACTTAAATCTAGGGGGCAAACCAAGTGGGGCGTCCCTGGGTCAACACCACTTATAAGGAAGGCATAACTGTCAAAGAAGGAGAGCCAATTTCAGGTTCTCTGAGGCCTCTTTGAAGTTCCTGTTAATAGATATCTGACAATAAAGAACCTTCAGAAATGTGGCATGTATCTAACCGTAGATAGGACCCTCCTTACACTTGCCTTTTAGTGTGTAGATACATGAGCTTGCTACTGACTCTGTCTTTTTTAACTACAAGAAAAAAACAAAATTGCGACAAATTTTGGCGAGGGACAAATTCCATTGCAAATCAGCTAGAGATTTGCGACGGATACGTATTTAGCTAGGGAATAGCGAGGGAAAATAATCTATTGCTAAAGCTATGGGGCAAGATGTTGTATTTAGCTAGGGAATAGCAGGGAATCATACATCCGCTGCTAAAGTTGTGCTAAGATGTTAAGCGCTTCCCTTAAGCTGAAGTTTTCTTTGAGATTATTCCTAGCTAATTAGCTAGGGAAAAATCCTCGCCAATATGTGAATTGTTGAAGATTAGAGATCTTGCCCATTCTTTGTTGACCGAGTTTGAAAATTCTCCCTTAAGCTCTTGGGAGCAGAAGAAGAAGGAGAGGGAGAAAGTCAAGGGATCCTCGAGGAAGGTCGGCGAACCTTCGGGGAGGAATAGAATGAGCACTATCAAGGGACCGTCCAAGGACATCAAAGGTTCTAGGGAAGGAGTGAGCCATTTGCCAAAGAAGGCCGTAATGATTCCGCCAGCTTCAAGAGGCTCCTTGACCTTTGGAGAGCTCACCCAGAGAGCCCATAATCCGTAGAGGACGGTACTTCTCTCGCGTGACGGTTGCTCCCGCAGCAGTAACGGGTAGCAGAAGTTATCACCTTGACACCACCGCCAAGCCTAATACCCTAGTGATCACGTCTTCGCCAAAGTTGAATCCGAGGTAGATTCACAATAAGCTTGTTGCAACGAGGTGAAGGACGAGGGTGTCGTGGTTTTGGATGAGTAACCTGTGAGGGAGACCCCAAGCTCCCAGCTCCTGGGGCCTGGTGGGGATGTTGAGGTCGAAAGTGAGAGACCCTACTCTAGTGTAGTTGAGGCCCTCGCCTTTCGTGACAAAGAAAGGCCGAGGCCCATATTTTGAAGAAGGTTGGTCGACTTCAGCCTTCTGGCGGGAGGCCAAGCGGTTGTGGTCGTGGCGATATAGTTTCTAATGCCAATAAGCTCTCCCAAGAAGGATCAAACATTGAGGAGGGTATGACTCTAGCTTACGGCTTACTCTTTGGAGGTCCTCCTCGTCGATGATATAGTGCTAGCCTTAGAAGTGTTCAATGTCATCCGCTTCTAGAGTACGCTCAAAAGAGGCAACATGAGTTCAGGTAGGAAAGAGGTCACCGCCCAACTCTCCCTTCTCGCACTACAATGAGTCTTGTGAAGAGCTTCTTTGTCCGCTTTTCACTCCCCTCTTCTATCTTCCTATTCATTGAATATTCACTTTCTTCTTAACTCAAGTCCACTTTTGGATGGACAATGCCGCCTCCTCGTGGGAGGTGACAACCTCCATCAATCCATGTGTCAAGCTTCTCGAGCGGAAGAGGCGGAAATTGCCTCTCTTAACAAAGAGGTCTCAAAGTTAGAGGACTCAATCGGGGCTTCTCTCTCGCCGATGAAGGTCACGATGGCGGAGGGGGATAAGGCCTCCATTTATGTTGAGTATAATAGGCATAAGGAGCTCCTCTTAGTGATGCTTTGGGAGACAAATGAGCTGTGCGAAAAGGTTCACACTCTCAAGATGGAAAGGAAAGTGTTAGACGGGGTGGTTACTGGACTTGAGGCTGTGGTTGCCAACCTTAATTCCAAGCATGTGATTGCCGAGGAGGAAGAAGCTTACTCAGCCTATGGCGATTTGGCGAAGAAGGAGAGCTTGTTGGAGAACACTTTGAAGCACGCCACCTACCTCTTGAGGGTCAAGTGTGCGGCCTCCACCAAGTGGGACGGTCCCTAGGGATGAAGCTGACAAACCTTGAGGTCAAAAGGGATAAGGCTTTGAAGGACCTTAAGGCTAGTAAGGCCCTTTTCCGAGAGGCTCGGGGAGAGGTTAAAGATTTGAAGAAGCAATTAGAGTTGCTTGAGAAGGAGCGGACGGAGGCCCATGGAATTTACCGGGACGGAGCGAAGAAGTGTTTTCTGATTTTCCAAACGCTCGCCCAATCTAATCCTTCTCAGCCGGGAGGGCCCCCTTTTCCACGGCCTTGGGCGTGCCTCTCTCTATAGCGGCCGGTGTAGGAACAACCTCTCCAAAACCCGAGGAAGGAGAAGACGTGCTGTCAATGGCCTCAGCTTCCACCCCATCGTCCTCTTATCCTGTCGTAATCCCAAGATAAAGGTTTAGTGCCTCCTGATGGTCAATATTGGCGAGGGTATTCCTCCCTCTACAGTGGGTATAGGAACGACCTCTCCAAAACCTGAGTAAGGAGAGAAGACGCTTTGTCGGTGACCTTAGCTTGACCCCATCATCCTCCTATCCTACCGCCATCTCAAGATAAAGGTTTAGTGCCTCCCACGGTAGGATACGAGGATGATGGGGTCAAATCAGGCCTTTACGTGGCCGCCTTCCTTCCTCGAAGTTTTGGAGAGGTTGTTCCACTATAAAGAGAGGCATGCCCAAGGCCGTAGAAGAGGGGTTCTCCTACTGGGTCCACCGGATTAAGGAGACTACCTGCGAAGTTTCGTGGTGGAGAAGGCTTTCACCGAGTCGTGGTGGTACGAGGAGGCCGCTCCTACCGAGTAAGAAGCAGTGGAGTGGTGGGTCTCGGTGATTTTCTCTTATTATGGCCTTTGGCCTATATATATTTCCCTCTTTCCTTTTCTATTAATCTCATAGAATGCCCTTGTACACATTCCATTAATGACAAGGGAAGAATTCTTTGGTCTACTTGTCCTGGGCTTTCTTACCCTTTTGCCTTTAGTCTTTTGACATGTTTATCAATTTGGTCTTATCCTCCACTTTCAATTAATTTTAAAATCAAATCAGAAGCAAAGTAGTTCTAACCTCTAGGAGTCTTCAAGATGTTTTAGATTAACAACTTTACGTATGTAATATCTTTGCTTTGGTAGTCTCTAACACTTTCGTCTCCCTTGGTGAGTTTGAAACGGTGTCCATTTACTCATGGGGTTACGAATAGCCTGCGGAGAGAGGAGTCCCTCGATGCGATAGCTCCAAAGTCGCTCTTTCTAAAAAGAGCTTATGCATCACCGTAGGTGCGTGGTGTGAGCCAGCCCAGCTCGGGAGGGTACCTCGAAGCCTTGTTTCGTAGGCACTCTTCCGGTAAAGAGCTTATATCATCGATCAATTGTGCGACATTGGAGCCAACCCTCCATAGGGTCCCCTCGGCCTTGCTTTCGTAGAAAGTACTCTTCCGAAAGCGCTTATATGACGGTCGACATGATGTCGACATTAGAGCCCTCGCGTATAGAGGGTCTCATCGACCTTGACGATGAGGCGTTACATTGAAAGAGCATATATCCGATGCCAATTTATCGAGTTGAGCCCTTACATTGGGGTCCCTTCTCCGCAATGCGCCATGAGGCACATTTCTTCCCGAA
This sequence comes from Dioscorea zingiberensis, assembly GCA_026586065.1. Lineage (NCBI taxonomy): Eukaryota > Viridiplantae > Streptophyta > Magnoliopsida > Dioscoreales > Dioscoreaceae > Dioscorea > Dioscorea zingiberensis. The sequence continues at coordinate 16,693,443 of CM048822.1, read as the reverse complement.
AGAGCTTATATCGTATTGTGGCGATCAAGTTAAGGCTAAGCGCCTCAGGTAGATGGTCCCTCACCTTTCCGTAGAGCACTGCTCCTAAAAGCTTATATAAAGCCGAAAGCAGTTAGAAAAATCTGGGACGAAGCTTGAAAAGAAGCTTTCGGCCCTATAGAAAAGATTCTCTTTTTGAAGCAGGCTCCCCTCAGTGAAGGGATTCTTTGTGGAAATGAGGAGCTCGAATTCCTTATGGGACTTTATCAAAGTGTGGGAAGCCCTTGGAGGCGGGGAAATCGGGTTGTAATTATTGCCAAAGTGGAAATTCTCTTAATTTTATTGATAGTAGCGGTGCCAAGAGGTGCTCGACGCGATACATGCGTTTAAGATTTCACCCCGCAGATCCATGTTCGCGGAGCCGGTGGGTGTCGGGTTGGAGCAATCTCCTTTAAAATATATGGACCCTCCCTTGTTCCTCCCTACCCTAGGCCTTCTCTCCTTTTGCAGAGTACTGTCGGATCTTCCATTGCTTTTTGAATGTACTAGGGATCATTTCCGGAGGAGGTGGAGCTTGGAAAACTCGGCTCACCCACCGCATGAAGGAGCTCGAAGTAGGATTCTTGACACCTGTTGTTCCATAAGGTCAGAATAGCACTTCCCTTGAGGCATCTTCTATGTGGGGTTGGCTCGGGGGAGTGATGCGATGTAACCGCAAGTGTACGGGTCGTAACCACTGTTCTAAAAATGGTCGGCTGTCAGACGCCTAGGCGCACTTGGGCCCAGGCCGGGAGAGGCGAGCTTCCGATTTTGCCAAATCGGTGACTCGGCAGGCGTGCATGGAGTCGACCGCCCTAGGCCAGAGGCTGAGGCCCGCCCAGGCGCTTCGAGTGGCTGAAGCTCAATTGATTTTTTTTTTTTTTAAATGTAGATACATACAAAGAAAAGGAATAGACTAGATCTGACAACAAGGTTACACAATCTAGTGTTTGTCCGATTCAATGCAAAGGTTATGAATAAGAGAAAGAAAAGAGGAGAAAGAATAATGGATGTATTACTTTATTTGAGTGGAAAATCTATGGCTGAGGATGGATTGTTGATGGTGGTGATGAAGATGGAGTGGGATCTTACGAGTATTGGAGATGATATAGGAGTGGATGTGTAAGCCAAGTTTCTAGGAGATGTTCTAGATTTCAAGAAATTAGAGAACTTCATGAGGGATGGTTTTTATATCGGTTGAAGAGAAAGAGGATCTGATGGACTTTGAGTTGTGGTCGAACCACGGAAGAAGTGCTTTAGAGGGATGTGGAGAAAGAAGAGTTTGAGGCTGTAGCCCCATGGGCTTCCGGAATCTGCTTTGTTTTATTTCATATTGCTTTTTATTTCTAAATTTCCAAGAACATTAACATTGAACATTTTATTTATTTTTGAAGTAATTTTTGCTATTTTTATGAAACGTTAAAATGCTTTTAATAAATTAAATACTCATATTTATTTGTTATTACGAAACTAATAAAGAAAATAAATTAAAAAATAAAAAGCTTGACTGAAGCGTCAGATTAATCGTCTCAAGGTATTTGGTGGTACGTAAAACCCTAGGGGTACATGGCCACTTTTAGAACATTGGTCGTAGCAAGTAATAGAGTGGACTTGAAAGTCGGAGTTAATAGATCCTCGAGGAGATGGAAGTACTAGTACCCTTTATTAAATTACTATCTAGTCTAACCACGGATGGTTGATTATGCTAATTCCTAAACTAATCAATTGAAAGCATGACACGAGGGAATCGAGTTACTCTTGAAGTTAAATATTATTCATAAGAGGGAATGCTGGGGATAATTGAATCCCCTTGGACTTCTAAAAGATGAACCCTACTCTACATCTCGAGATTTGATTGGTTCTTGGCCAAGGGTTCACATGGTGCTTTTCACTAAGCTCTATCGAAGGTCGAGATTACTAATCCTAGTGCAGCTTCACGGAGTGATGTTACAGGGGAGCATAATTTTTGGAAGGATTATGGGAATAGTTCGTCCCAAGGTTCGCTCTCCTTAGTACACAGGTTCCCGGTATACTCTGATCTTCTACATTAAAGAGATGGATGCTGACGGGAGGCGTTAGCTTCTTCCCCATATGGACTACGAAAATCCCCTCAGAGCTCTACTTGGCGATAGAGGGATTAGCATACGTTAAGAACATCCGATAGAATCAATGAAATTCAATAAACAATCAAAGATAGAGATAACATTAATTAAAACATGTCCAAGGGTTAAATCCAATGCGTCCAAGCATCCTGAGATTAGCCCTCCATGAAAGGGGCCAACTGATCCAATAGCAGAGATGAAAGCGAGCAAAGAGAGTCATAATGAATAACTTGTTAGTAGATAAGTTTGTTGGCTGTGATCCTCTGCTGATGTGATTTCCTAACTGCTTGCTCCAATGGCTTGAAGATAGGGATCTGAGCTTTCCCCAAGATTAGCCTCTTTCTACAAGCTACAACATAACCATAAACCCTGCATTTAGTCGACTTTTTATACCTACAGGGTTTTAGGGGTAAAGATTTACCAATTTACCCGCCAATCTGCCGGTGCGTGAAATTTCTGATATACGGGCCAGTGCTCTGCAGGCGTATATTAGAGCCGTATATGGAGCCGACCATAAACTATATGATCTATAAATGCAGACCGTACCTGTGGCCGGTATTCCCTTCAGTCTGGTATTATCACGGTAGGTATGTCGATGTATAAATGCCCGTATGGGCCCTTCTGGGTGCTCTGACATCCCGGTTTCTCTCAAAATGCTTTCTTTCCTCCGGGGTCCTGATGTTATGCCCTGTTCATCAAAATGAATACATTTTAAGTATCGGTGGGCAAAAAGTCTTTAAAATTACATACCAAGCATATAAGAATATGATATAAAATTATGCTCAAATGAACACTTATCAAATAGGAAGAAGCGAACGCCTCCCCGTGTGTAGACCATCTCCAATAGAGGGGATTGTGAGTATACCGGGAACTCGGGTACTAAGGAGAGCGAGTCCTTTAGACGTATTATTCCCATAATCCTTCCAAGAATTAGGTTCCCTAGAACATCATCGGTAAGGCACTAGGATTAGTAATTCGCCTCGAGAGAGGGAGTGAAAGCACCATAGGAACCCTTGCCCAAGAACCAACCAAATGTCGAGATAGAGAGTAGCATCATCTTTTAGAAGTCCAAGAGGGATTCAATTGTCTGAGCATCCCCTCTTATGATTGTTTAACTTCAACAACAACTCGATTCCCTTGTGTCATACTTTCAATTGATTAGTTTAAAATTAGCATAATCAACCACCTTCTGATAGACTAGATAATAGACGAATAGTGGGTACTAGTACTTCCATCTCCTTGAGGAT